>JAGSMU010000077.1:0-153358 GCA_029286865.1 Teinopalpus imperialis
TTCCAGCTGGCTTAAATTGGCCAGTGTGGTTTGTGCAATGCTGGTTAAGGCTTCGGCGGTTAAAATGCACGGTGGCCGGTAAACAGCACGTTGTGGCAGGCCGACAAGCGGCGGAACACATCATCCTGAATCACGTCATTGGATTTGTCTTCGAAGAACAGGTCGCGTTCGTTTTCATACACGTCCATTCCCAGTGAACCAATCTTCTGTTTTCAGCGCCTCAATAGCTGCCTGAGAATCAATTAATCCACCCCGACTGGTGTTAATGATCATAACGCCATCTTTCATCTGGCTGAAGGCGCTGGCATCAAGCAGGTGATGGTTTTCCGGCGTCAGTGGGCAGTGCAGGCTAATCACATCCGACTGTTTAAACAGCGTATTGATGTCGACATACTCGACGCCCAGTTCCAGTGCCTGCGGGTTTGGATAAGGATCAAACGCCAGCAGGCGCATGCCAAATCCCTTAAGAATCCGCAGCGCAGCAATACCGATTTTACCGGTGCCCACGACACCAGCCGTGCGGCCGTGCATATTGAAACCAATCAGTCCTTCCAGTGAGAAATTAGCTTCGCGGGTGCGTTGATAAGCGCGATGAATATGGCGGTTGAGCGTCATCATCATGCCAATGGCGTGTTCCGCTACTGCTTCCGGCGAATAAGCCGGGACGCGTACCACGCGAATACCCAGCTGTTTAGCCGCATCAAGATCAACATTGTTAAAGCCGGCGCAGCGCAGAGCGACAAATTTTACGCCCAGCCCAGCCAGCTCTTCCAGCACCACACGCCCACCGTCATCGTTAACGAACAGACAGACGCCATCACAATCAACGGCGGTTTTAGCGGTATGCTCATTTAACAGGAAGTCAAAAACTCCAGCTCAAAACCGTAGCTTTCATTGACGTGCTCAAGGTATTTCCGGTCATATTGTTTGGTGCTGTATACCGCAAGTTTCATCATTCCTCTCCTGCCTCAAGGCGATTAAGTTGATTCTCTTTTCATCATAACAACTATTCCCAACAGGCTGTTAAAATCTCGTTGCCCTGACGACATTTTCTGATGATGAATTGTTTGATTTGCAGATAAAACTTCACCGATATGCCGTTACGTGCCATCATTTAACCTAATAACTTCACGGACAGAACGGATATTCAGTGCCATGACTCAGGGCTTTTACATTTTCTGTGCTGCGGTGCTGGCATTAGTTCTGCTGTTGACCGGGATGATGCTGACCGTCACCCAATGGCTGCCGCGGCTGGCAGGCATCTGGTTGCCGCAGGATACCACTATCGCGCTGGACGGCAGCCCACGCTGGCGCAACGGCGGATTGTGGCTACCCGGCGTGCAGTATTACGCTGGTGATTGCCGGCTGGCGATGCTGACCAATGTTTCGCTGAGCTATCAGGCGCGCCGCTGGCAGGCAGGTGCGGATAACGTCAGTTTAAACAGCGCCTGTCTGAGCAAATTGCCGCAAGGCGATAACAGTGCTGCGCCACGTTCACTGGCCGACTGGCAGGCAATGCTGCCGGATGCCGATGTCAGCATCAGTCAATTGTCGATTGCCCCTTATCAGGATTACGCCGGCAAGCTTCAGCTCTCTTTCTCTTCCGCAAGCCAACAGCTGGATTACCAGGGCGATAACCTGCGCGTCAGCGGAATGTTACAGGGGCAACAGCTCGATATCCGCCAGTTCAGGGTTAATCATCCGGCGCTGGCACAGCCTGTTGAACTGTCGGGAGAGTTAACCTTACCCACCTTTCCTGATGGTTTACCGCAAGCGGGCCAGCTGCATGGCGACCTCAATTTAAAGGGAGTGCCGCAACCGCTTAACCTGCAACTTAACTGGCAGCAGCAGCAGGGTGAATTGCAGGTCAAACAGCAGGGCGATGCTCAACCGCTGGTGACACTGCCACAGGCGGTATCGCCGCAGCAGATTGAGATCAAACAGGGAACATGGCGCTGGCCTTATGCGATGCAGCCGGTATCCGGCGGCGTCTCGCTGACGTTAAGCCATTGGCAGCAGGGGCTGGCAGCAACTGAAATTGTCGCGCGGCTCAATGTGCTGACCGAGGGACGCGGGGGCAAAGGCAACGTGGTGTTGAGTGTCGGGCCGGGCCACCTGGATATGCTCAACAGCCAGCTGCCTTTCCAGCTAACCGGCACCAGTAAGCTGGAAAATTTGCAGTTCTATACCAGCATGCCGGGGATGATCAGTGGCTCGCTGCTTGATCCTCAGGTGATTCTGCAGCCTGGCGCGCTGCTGCGGATGCGTGGCCGTTTATTGTCGACGCTGGAAGTTGATGAGGCACGCTGGCCGCTGGCAGGGATAAAAGTCTCATCAGCGGGCATCGACGGCCGTTTACAGGCGATCCTGCAAGCACACGATCCGAGTATGGGGCGCTTTGCCCTGCACCTTGATGGCCGTGCAGCCGACTTCTGGCCGGATAAAGGGCGCTGGAACTGGCGTTACTGGGGAACCGGATATATGGCACCGCTGTCCGCCAAATGGGACGTTGCCGGTACCGGTAGCTGGCAGGACTCCACCATTGAACTGGATACGCTGTCGACCGGTTTTGATCGCCTGAGCTATGGCTCGGTCACGATGAGAACACCGCGACTGACGCTGACTTCACCGCTGCGCTGGCAACGTGCGGCGGATAAACCCGCTTTCAAAGGTGAATTGCAGCTGACGGCACGTGAAACCAGTTTCAGTTCTGGCGGTTTCCTGCCGTCGTCAAACCTGAAGCTGGCAGTGAACGGACGCGATCCTGCTGACTTTTTATTCAATGGCACGCTGAAAGCAGAAGCGATTGGCCCGGTAAGAGTCAACGGGCGCTGGGATGGCGAGCGGCTGCGTGGCGGGCACGGTGGCCGGAACAGTCGCTGACGGTGTTTCAGCCGCTGTTAAGTAACGATCTGAAAATAAATATTCAATCGGGCACGCTGAAAGCGCAGGTCGCGTTCTCGGCGGCTGCCGGACAGGGCTTTGAGGCGGGCGGCCACTGGGTGGTTAACGGGGCAGCGTGCGCATGCCGGACAACGAAATTAACGGTATCGATTTTTCGCTGCCGTTCCGGCTGCAGGCGCATCAGTGGTATTTTGGCTCGCGCGGCCCGGTATCGTTGCGGATTAAAGAGATTAAAATCAGTTTGCGATGCATAATATCACCGCCGACCTGCAGGAAATTACCCGTGGAGTGAACGGCAGCCACTGACGTTGAGCAATGTCAGCGTCGAGGTTCTTGGCGGTCAGCTCAGTATGGCGCAGCTGGCGCTACCCAGCATCAGGCGGCGACGGTGCGCTTACAGGGAATTGACCTGAGTGAGCTGATAACCGCGATTAAACCCAAACAGATTGCCATGTCGGGGCGGATTAACGGCGCACTGCCGCTGTGGCTGAATCATTCGCAGTGGCTGATAAAGGATGGCTGGATAGCCAACAGCGGCAATCTGACTTTGCGGCTGGATAAACAGATGGCGGATGCTATCGCCAGCAATAATATTGCTGCCGGTGCAGCGATAGACTGGCTGCGCTATATGGAAATAACGCGTTCGTGGGCGACCATTAATCTCGACAATTTAGGCGAGCTAACCATGAGGGCTCAGGTCGATGGCAGCAGCCGTTTTCGCGATAAAAATCAGCGGGTGGCATTGAACTACACCCAGCAAGAGAATCTTTTTCAGCTCTGGCGCAGTCTGCGCTTTGGCGATAATTTACAAACATGGCTTGAAGAGAATGCCAGCTTGCCGTTGCAGAAGGAAAAAACGTCATGACACTGACAACTAAACTGCTGGTGCTGTCACCGGCGTGGGTACTGCTGGCGGGTTGCGTTCCACGCATTGAAGTCGCGGCACCCAAAGAGCCGATCACCATCAATATGAATGTGAAAATTGAACATGAGATTCATATTAAAGTGGATAAAGATGTGGAAGCTTTACTGAAAAATCAAAGCGATCTGTTCTGATAAGGAGGCGGGCATGAAAAAGTTACTCTGGCTGATGCTGGCTGGCATGCTGTTATCTCCGTCGGCACAGGCGCTGTCGCTGGATGAGGCGCGGCAACAGGGGCGGGTAGGCGAAACCCTGAGCGGCTATATTGCGCCGGTGAAGCAGGACAGCGCAACGCTGGCGCTGGTCGAACGGATCAATCAGGGGCGTGAACAGCAGTATCAGCAGCTGGCGCAGCGCAATGGTATGTCCACCGCGCAGGTGGCGCGTATTGCCGGAGAAAAACTGGTACAGCGCGCCGAGTCAGGAGAGTATGTGCGCGGCATCAATGGAATGTGGCTGCAGAAAAGTAGTAAGCCACCAGATTGCGGATTTATGTAGGGGAGCCGTTATCAGCTCCCGTCCTGATGATATGCTGGATATTCACTCAGCACGAGCGGCAAAAGTGCCACCCCACGATTAGCTGTTAAGCCGCAACGATCTGCTTGATAGCATCTTTCGCTTCGGTCGATGCTTTGGTCGCCACTTCCGGACCGTAAGCAATACCTTCTGCAAAGACAAAGTTTACGTCGGTAATGCCGATAAAGCCGAGGAACAGTTTGACGTAAGGGGTCAGCAGGTCGGTAGGGGTATCTTTATGAATGCCGCCACGGCTGGAGATGATCACCGCACGCTTATTTTTCACCAGTCCTTCCGGGCCTGCTTCGGTATAACGGAACGTCACACCGGCACGGGCAATCAGGTCGAAGTAGTTTTAAGCTGAGTTGGGATGTTGAAATTGTACATTGGCGCCGCAATAACCACGGTGTCGTGTGCTTGCAGCTCAGCAATCAGTTCGTCAGACAGCGCCAGCGCTTCCTGCTGACGTGGAGTCAGTGGCGCTTCGGAAGGGCGCAGTGCTCCCACCAGCTCGCCATCCAGCACCGGAATTGGGTTTGCCGCTAAGTCACGGACGGTAACGTCGTCACCTGCTGTTTTAGCTTGCTCAACGTAGAAGTCAGCCAGCTGGCCTGATTGTGAGTAACCGGCGAGAATACTGGATTTAAGAACTAATACTTTGCTCATGATCTTTTCCTGTCTGTTAATGCGGAAGGCTGTCCGCTCAATGATTTACACTTTAGGGATATTTTTAAGGAGTGATAGCGCAATATTTCGAGAGCTATGTTCGAAATTATTGAACAAGCATACAGAGATGACGCCGACACTTATTACGCTGTGCTAAACTGCGCGCCGACAACTGAAGAATTTTATTAACGCCAGCAGGGCGACACTTCCTCTGATAATTAACCGTCGCTGCGCTAAACGGGTACTGAACCAACATGTCTGAAAACACCAATAACTCGCCGCTGACGGCACTTTATCCCCGTCTGGACGCACTGATGCTGCGCGATCGCCAGCGCTTGCAGCGCCGGATACAGGGCGCGAAGAAAGTGAAAAATCCGGCGGCTCAGCAGGGCATTGTCGATGATCTGAGTCAGGAGATTGCCGTAGCCGAGCAGCGCGTGGCGCAGCGTCTGGCGGCAATGCCAAAAATTAGCTATCCGGAAAATTTGCCGGTCAGCCAGAAAAACAAGCAATCGCTGAGGCGATCCGCGACCATCAGGTGGTGATTGTTGCCGGTGAAACCGGCTCAGGCAAGACCACCCAGCTACCAAAGATTTGCATGGAGCTGGGGCGCGGTATTAAAGGGCTGATAGGGCATACTCAACCGCGTCGTCTGGCGGCACGTACCGTAGCGAATCGCATTGCGGAAGAGCTGGAGACCACGCTCGGTGGCTGTGTCGGCTATAAAGTGCGTTTTAACGATCAGGTTGGCGATACCACTCAGGTAAAACTGATGACCGACGGGATCCTGCTGGCCGAAATCCAGCAGGATCGCCTGCTGATGCAGTACGACACCATCATTATCGATGAAGCGCACGAACGCAGTCTGAATATCGATTTTCTGCTGGGCTACCTGCGTGAACTGCTGCCACGTCGCCCGGACCTGAAAATTATAATTACCTCCGCGACCATCGATCCTGAGCGGTTTTCCCGTCACTTCAACCACGCCCCGATTATTGAAGTTTCTGGCCGAACCTATCCGGTTGAGGTGCGCTATCGCCCGGTTTCCGAAGATGTGGATGACAACGAACGCGACCAGCTACTGGCGATTTTCGATGCGGTTGATGAACTGGGCGAAGAGAGTCGCGGCGACATTCTGATCTTTATGAGCGGAGAGCGTGAGATCCGCGATACCGCCGATGCGCTGATCAAGCGCGACTTACCGCACACCGAAGTGCTGCCGCTGTATGCGCGCCTGTCGAATGCCGAGCAGAACCGGGTGTTTCACTCGCACACCGGCCGCCGCATCGTGCTGGCAACTAACGTAGCGGAAACCTCGCTGACGGTACCGGGAATTAAATATGTTATCGACCCGGGAACTGCGCGTATCAGTCGCTACAGTTACCGCACCAAGGTTCAGCGTCTGCCAATTGAGCCGATTTCGCAGGCTTCGGCTAACCAGCGTAAAGGGCGCTGCGGCCGCGTTTCGGAAGGTATTTGCATTCGTCTGTACGCGGAGGACGATTTTAATAATCGCCCTGAGTTTACCGATCCGGAAATTCTGCGCACGAACCTCGCGTCGGTGATTCTGCAGATGACCGCGCTCGGTCTCGGTGATATCAGCGCTTTTCCGTTTGTCGAAGCGCCGGATAAACGCAATATTCAGGATGGCGTACGCCTGCTGGAAGAGCTGGGAGCGATTACCCAGCATGAAGGCCAGCGCTATCAGCTGACCGCATCCGGTCGTCAGCTGGCGCAGTTGCCAGTTGATCCCCGACTGGCGAGAATGGTGCTGGCGGCACAGCAATACGGCTGCGTGCGTGAAGTGATGATCATCACCGCCGCGCTGTCGATTCAGGATCCGCGTGAACGCCCGGTGGAAAAACAGCAGGCGTCCGATGAGAAGCATCGGCGCTTTGCGGATAAAGACTCCGATTTTATGGCGTTTGTGAATCTGTGGGACTATCTGAAAGAGCAGCAAAAGCGCTGTCATCCAGTCATTTCCGCCGCCAGTGCAAAACCGATTATCTCAACTATCTGCGGGTGCGTGAGTGGCAGGATATTTATACCCAGCTGCGTCAGGTGGTGCGAGAATTAGGGCTGCCGGTCAACAGCGAGCCGGCGGAATTCCGTGAAATCCATCTGGCGCTACTCAACGGGTTGCTGTCACATATTGGTCAGAAAGATGCGGATAAGCAGGAATTTACCGGCGCGCGCAATGCCCGATTTGCCATTTTCGGGCTCAGGTTTATTTAAGAAGCCGCCGAAATGGACGATGGTTGCCGAGCTGGTGGAAACCAGCCGCCTGTGGGGGCGTATTGCGGCACGCATCGAACCAGAATGGATCGAGCCAATTGCTCAGCATCTGCTGAAACGCAGCTACAGCGAGCCGCACTGGGAGAAAGCCCGAGTGCGGTGATGGCCAGTGAAAAGTCACGCTGTATGGTCTGCCCATTGTCGCCGCGCGTAAAGTTAACTACGGCAAAATTGATCAACACTGTCGCGCGAGTTGTTTATTCGCCATGCGCTGGTAGAAGGTGACTGGCAGACGCGCCACGCGTTTTAAAGCCAACCTGAAATTGCGCAATGAAATTGAGGAGCTGGAGCATAAATCCCGCCGTCGCGACATTCTGATCTTTATGAGCGGAGAGCGTGAGATCCGCGATACCGCCGATGCGCTGATCAAGCGCGACTTACCGCACACCGAAGTGCTGCCGCTGTATGCGCGCCTGTCGAATGCCGAGCAGAACCGGGTGTTTCACTCGCACACCGGCCGCCGCATCGTGCTGGCAACTAACGTAGCGGAAACCTCGCTGACGGTACCGGGAATTAAATATGTTATCGACCCGGGAACTGCGCGTATCAGTCGCTACAGTTACCGCACCAAGGTTCAGCGTCTGCCAATTGAGCCGATTTCGCAGGCTTCGGCTAACCAGCGTAAAGGGCGCTGCGGCCGCGTTTCGGAAGGTATTTGCATTCGTCTGTACGCGGAGGACGATTTTAATAATCGCCCTGAGTTTACCGATCCGGAAATTCTGCGCACGAACCTCGCGTCGGTGATTCTGCAGATGACCGCGCTCGGTCTCGGTGATATCAGCGCTTTTCCGTTTGTCGAAGCGCCGGATAAACGCAATATTCAGGATGGCGTACGCCTGCTGGAAGAGCTGGGAGCGATTACCCAGCATGAAGGCCAGCGCTATCAGCTGACCGCATCCGGTCGTCAGCTGGCGCAGTTGCCAGTTGATCCCCGACTGGCGAGAATGGTGCTGGCGGCACAGCAATACGGCTGCGTGCGTGAAGTGATGATCATCACCGCCGCGCTGTCGATTCAGGATCCGCGTGAACGCCCGGTGGAAAAACAGCAGGCGTCCGATGAGAAGCATCGGCGCTTTGCGGATAAAGACTCCGATTTTATGGCGTTTGTGAATCTGTGGGACTATCTGAAAGAGCAGCAAAAGCGCTGTCATCCAGTCATTTCCGCCGCCAGTGCAAAACCGATTATCTCAACTATCTGCGGGTGCGTGAGTGGCAGGATATTTATACCCAGCTGCGTCAGGTGGTGCGAGAATTAGGGCTGCCGGTCAACAGCGAGCCGGCGGAATTCCGTGAAATCCATCTGGCGCTACTCAACGGGTTGCTGTCACATATTGGTCAGAAAGATGCGGATAAGCAGGAATTTACCGGCGCGCGCAATGCCCGATTTGCCATTTCCCGGGCTCAGGTTTATTTAAGAAGCCGCCGAAATGGACGATGGTTGCCGAGCTGGTGGAAACCAGCCGCCTGTGGGGGCGTATTGCGGCACGCATCGAACCAGAATGGATCGAGCCAATTGCTCAGCATCTGCTGAAACGCAGCTACAGCGAGCCGCACTGGGAGAAAGCCCGAGTGCGGTGATGGCCAGTGAAAAGTCACGCTGTATGGTCTGCCCATTGTCGCCGCGCGTAAAGTTAACTACGGCAAAATTGATCAACACTGTCGCGCGAGTTGTTTATTCGCCATGCGCTGGTAGAAGGTGACTGGCAGACGCGCCACGCGTTTTAAAGCCAACCTGAAATTGCGCAATGAAATTGAGGAGCTGGAGCATAAATCCCGCCGTCGCGACATTCTGGTGGATGATGAAACGCTGTTTGCTTTTTACGATCAGCGCATTGGTCACGAGGTGGTTTCAGCGCGTCATTTTGATAACTGGTGGAAAAAGGTCAGTCAGCAGACGCCGGAATTGCTGAATTTTGCCAAAGAGATGCTGATTAAAGAGGGCGCGGGTAATGTCAGTAAACTGGATTATCCAAACTTTTGGCATCAGGGCAATCTCAAGTTGCCGCTCAGCTATCAGTTTGAACCCGGCACCGATGCTGATGGCGTCACGGTGCATATCCCGTTGCCGCTGCTGAATCAGGTCGCAGAAACCGGTTTTGAGTGGCAAATCCCCGGTGTGCGTCGGGAATTAATTATCGCGCTGATTAAATCGCTGCCAAAACCGCTGCGACGCAATTTTGTGCCCGCGCCGAACTACGCTGAAGCTTTTCTTGGGCGTGCTACTCCGCTGGAAACCCGCTGCTCGAAGCGCTGGAGCGCGAATTCCGCCGCATGTCCGGCGTCACAATTGAGCGTGACGCATGGCAGTGGGATCAGGTGCCCGATCATCTGAAAATGACCTTCCGCGTGGTCGATGAACACAACAAAAGTTGAAGGAAGGTAAAGATCTGAGCGCCTTGCGTGCCGGGTTGAAAGGCAAGGTACAGGAGACGCTGTCGCTGGTGGCCGATGACGGGCTGGAGCAGAGTGGGCTGCATCTGTGGAGTTTCGGCGATCTGCCGGACCACTTTGAGCAGAAACGCGGTAATTACAGCATGAAAGCGGCCAGCACTGGTTGATGAAAAGGACAGCGTGGCGATTCGCCTGTTCGACAGTCAGCACGAGCAGCAGAAGATGATGTGGCGTGGCCAGCGGCGATTGCTGCTGCTGAATATCCGTCGCCAGTCAAATATCTGCATGAAAAATTGCCGAACAAGGCCAAACTCGGACTGTACTTTAACCCTTATGGCAAGGTGCTGGAGCTTATCGATGACTGCATTGCCTGCGGCGTAGATAAACTGATCGCAGAATTTGGCGGTCCGAGCTGGCTGGAGGCCGACTTTACCCGCCTGCATGATAAAGTGCGCGCGGAGCTGAATGAGACGGTGGTCGAGATTGCGGGCTGGTCGAGCAGATTCTTACCTCGGTATTTACTATCAATAAACGCCTGAAAGGGCGCGTGGATATGACCATGGCGCTGGGGCTGTCGGACATTAAAGCGCAAATGAACGGTCTGGTATATCGCGGCTTTGTTACTCAAAACGGCTGGAAACGTCTGCCGGATACCCTGCGTTATCTGCACGCTATTGAGCGCCGTCTGGAAAAATTACCGGTTGATCCACACAGCGATCGCGCGCGTATGCTGAAAGTTGAGCAGGTGCAGCAGGCATGGAGCCGCTGGTTTAACAAACTGCCGCCGACGCGTCAGGATGATGAGGATGTGCAGGATATACGCTGGATGATTGAGGAGCTGCGCGTCAGCTACTTTGCTCAGCAGCTGGGAACGCCGTATCCGATTTCAGATAAGCGTATTTTACAGGCGATGGAGCAGATTGCACAGTAACAGGTCGGCATCAGGGCGACGTTTTCGCCGCCCTGATAATTTTACAGCGCCAACTCTTCCAGCTGATCGCGAAACGCGGTAACCGCAATGGCGCGATTATCTGCGCGATAGCGGTCTTTCGCCGCCGGAGCGGAGCTTTGCACTGCAATTAACTGCCAGCCATCACCGACTTTTAACAGCAGTGGCGAACCGCTGTCGCCCGGCAGCGTATCGCACTGATGCGATAACACTGAACGCTGCGCCCAGCCAGTGATCAGACAGTCGCGATGGGAATAGAGTGTTTCCAGATGATCTTCCGGATAACCCGCCTGTGTCACCTTACGTCCTGTCGCTTTCAGGGCTGCGGTCAGCTCACTGCGTGAACCGGAAAACAGGGGGATCGGCGTAATGCCGGCCGGCGGGTTACGCAGTACAATCAGGCCGTAATCATAAGGCGCTGCTGCGGAAGGAACGATCCAGCCGTCACCATCTGCCTTAAGTTTTTACCCAGCGCCGGATCAACCCGCGCTTCGATATCGTGAATCTCATAGCGCCAGCCTTTATCATTAGCGATAAAACGTAATGCTACCGGTTTATCCAGTTTACCGGGTGGCGTCAGCAGGCAGTGGCCAGCGGTCAGGGCCAGATGCGAAGAGATCAGGGTAGCGCTGCACAGGTTACCGCTGGCGGTTTCCAGTTGGCCGATAGCTTCCACGGTACGCTGGCGGTATCGTCCACCGCACGGCGATCGTCTTTACCAAAAACAGGGTCTGAGTGTCGTCTTCGCTGAGCGAATCTTCATCAGCATGGGAATAAAATGCCAGCGACAGCAATCCATTAATACCACGGCCGTTATGCGCATATCACTCTCAGGAAGGGTGAGAACTGTTAAATAGTCATTATCACGCGTGAAGAGTTAACTATAGACGGTAAGCGGGAAAAAGGGAGTTTAATTCGTAATATCAGCACGCTACAGCATTTAAAGCCAGAAACTGACGGTAATGATACCGCAGATAATCATCGTAACGAGGATGATTTCGAATAAATAGCGACGCACCATTTCCGCTACTCAGAAGAAAACACCCGGAAGAACCGGGTGTTTATCATAGTCAGACCGGCTGTCGCAGGTTAACCTGCGACACTGTTATCTGCAGGCGCAGCAGCGGTTTTCTTAGCGACTTTTGTGATGTTTTGGCAGCCTGCGCTTTCTGCGCGACAGGTTTTGCGGCTTTTTATGATGCTTATGTGCCGCCTGTGCTTTTTGCTCTACAGGTTTAGTGGCTTTCTTGTGATGCTTTTTAGCTGCTTGCGCTTTCTGTGCGACAGGTTTGGTGGCTTTTATGGTGCTTTTTGCTGCTTGTGCTTTCTGCACTGCCGCTTTGTGCTCTTTTTTATGATGCACGGTTTTATGCGCGGTGGCTTTGGCTGGTGCCGCGGTATGCGTGGTAGCCGGAGCCGCAGTCGTTTCAGCAGCAAAAGCAACGGAAGACAGACCCATAGCAGCAGCAACAACCAAAGAAACTAATTTTTCATTATCAAACCCTCGAATGTTTTCATCTGTAAGCCCATTGCGGGGCCGGTAAAATCACTATAAGTAATCGCGAGGGGAGTTTCCGTGAGTGATTGGTATCGGCGTGTAACCGAATGTACAACTGAGGCTGGCGTACGGGCGGTTTTCACCGCCCGTATCTGCGGATGTCAGTTATTCAGATAGCGATTTTCCAGATGCTGACGGAAATAGGCCGGATTAAGATCTTCTCCGGTGGCGTTAGACATCAGCTGGCGGGTGCTGAAACGGCTGCCGTGCTGCCAGATATTCTGCTGTAACCAGTCAAAATGGGCTGCAAGTCGCCTTCACGAATCTGTGTTTCAACCTGCGGCAGCGCGCGCTTCAGCGCACGGAATAACTGCGCGGCATACATGGCGCCAAGCGTGTAAGTCGGGAAGTAACCGAAAGCACCGTCGGTCCAGTGAATATCCTGCATACAGCCATCACGATAATTTCCACTGGTATCAATACCGAGGTAAGCCTGCATTTTTCCTGCCAGATGGCCGGAATATCATCGACTTCAATATCGCCACTGATCAGTGCACGTTCAATCTCATAGCGCAGAATGACGTGGGCCGGATAGCTGACCTCATCAGCATCCACGCGGATAAACCCTGCTTTGACACGCTGATTAAGGCGCACAAAATTATCCGCCTGCAATGCACTCTGATCGCCCATATGTATAGCGACCTGCGGCAGAATCAGCTGCAGGAATTCAGCGCTGCGTGCCAGCTGCATCTCGAAGAACAGGCTTTGTGATTCGTGAATGGCGGTGGAGCGTGCATGGGCTACCGGCTGGCCGAGCCACTGCTTTGGCAAATTTTGCTCATAACGCGCATGGCCGGTTTCGTGGATCACCCCCATCATGGCGCTGAGAAACTCAGTTTCATTGTAACGGGTGGTGATGCGCACATCTTCCGGCACGCCGCCGCAGAACGGATGCGCACTGACGTCGAGACGACCGGCATTAAAATCGAAACCAAGCTGCTGCATTACGCTGAGGCCGAGCTGACGCTGAGACTCAATCGCAAAGGCCCGACCGGACGCTCAACTTTCTCCTGCGCCTGCTTGTCGACAATGCGTTGCAGCAGCTGCGGCAGCCACTGTTTCAGATCGCCAAAGGTGCTGTCCAGCTTAGCGCTGGTCATACCCGGTTCAAACACATCGAGCAGCGCATCATAACGCGAGCAGCCGTTCGCCTGGGCGCGAATTTCTGCCTCTTCGCGGCTCAGTCTGACCACTTCTTTTAAGTTGCTGGCGAAACCCTGCCAGTCATTGGCCGGACGCTGCTGACGCCAGGCGTGCTCGCAGCGTGAACCGGCAATCGACTTAGCCTCGACCAGCGACGCCGGCAGCAGGGCGGCCTGTTGCCAGGCGCGGCGCATTTCAAACAGGTTTGCGCGTTCAACGTCATTCAGCGATTCCTGCTCCGCCTGATCCAGCCAGCCAGCGATGGGTTTAGCGGTTAAGATTTCATGCTGCAAAACGCTCAGCTCGGCCAGTGCTTCGCCACGCGCGCGGCTGCCGCCTGCTGGCATCATGGTTTGCATATCCCAGCCGGCAATGGCGGAGAGATGGCCGAAACGCGACAGGCGCTGGAATGTTTTGTCAGATGTTGATATGCAGATGTCACGTGATGTCTCCTTGAGCACAAAGGGCCGGCAGCCCGACCTGAAAGTCAATCAGGCGCACAGGGTTGTCGGCAAGGGTAAATCAACCGGCCAGCAAAAGCGAACGCTGGCACCGCCAAGCGGGCTGCTGTCGATAATGACATGGCCGCCGAGCGCCAGCGCAATTGAATGCACAATTGCCAGTCCTAAACCGCAACCGCCGGTCGCGCGATCGCGGCTGGGATCGAGACGGACGAAAGGCTCAAACACGCGCTGACGTTCGGCAAGCGGAATGCCGGGGCCATCATCCTCGACCTGTAAACAGGCAATATTGCCATCAAACCATAGCCCGACCCGCAGCTGCCGATCGGCATAGCGCAGCGCATTATTCACCAGATTATCCAGCACCCTTTCCATCAGCCTTGCATCAGCAACGGCGATATTGTCGCGTTCTGGCGTATCGGGCTGATAAGATGTTCAGGATGGAGGATGCGGATATCGTCCAGCCTTTCCTGCAACCAGTGGGCGGGTCGATTTTCTGCAAATTAAGGCCAACTTCAGGGCGATCGAGCCGTGCGTAGGTCAGCAGCTCTTCAATCAGTGCTTCCAGCTGGCCGATATCGCGGTTCAGCGCAGCAGATTCAGCGTCCGTCAGGTTATCACTCATCTCCAGCCGGTAGCGCAGGCGCACCAGCGGCGTGCGCAGCTCGTGGGCAATGCCGTCAATAAGCTGTTTTGCTGGCAACCAGCGTATTGATGTTATCTGCCATCTGATTAAAGGCAACGCCAAGGCGTATCAGACTGGACGCGCTGTCAAAATGGATACGCTCATCCAGATGTCCCCGCCAAAACGCTGAGCGGCTGACTCCAGTTTCAGCATATCTTTCCAGTGCGGTCGCATCCAGATAAACACCGGAAACGCCAGCGACAGGCCAATAAAAGCCAGCAGTGCGATATCCAGCAGGCGCATCTGATGCAAAAAGAACAGGTAGGGAATCGGGCCGACCACCAGCACATAGTGGCTGCGTGGGATATGCTGCAAAAGCTATATTCATCATCCAGCGTGACGATCTCTCCGGCGCGCAAGCGTCGCATGTCCGCTGGCTCAAGCTTAATCTTATTAAGCGGGCGGATATGCATTTTAAAGGAGAGGTTCAGGTCGAGGTTATTGATGGTCTTATTCCAGTCGCGTGGCGGGATGCCGCGCAACTCGCTGCCCATCAGATACAGCGAGCTTTTCATCAGATCATCCATCGACTGACGGCCGGAGCGCTCTGCGGTGAATTTGTACACCGGGCCTACCAGCAGCGCCATCACCAGAAAGCAGACAAACAGCAGCAGGTAGAACTGGATAAAAGCTTTCTCATGCGTTGTTAATTTCGGGCATGCGGAGCAAACAGATAGCCCTTATTACGGATAGTTTTAATCCGGTAAGGCTCGGTAGCACTGTCATTTAATTTTTCCGCAGCCGCGAGATGGCGACATCGATACTGCGGTCAAGACCATCATAGCTGACGCCGCGCAGGGTTTTCAGCAGCGCGTCACGATTGAGAGTTTGCCCTGCGTGGGTTGCCAGCTCCCACAGCAGATCGAAGTCGGCAGTGGATAGCGGAATATTTTCGTCAGACAGCGCAACTGGCGATTAAGCGGGTCGATGAACAGCGTGCCGAAACGCAGTGCTTTATGGCCCGACAGCGCCGGCGCAATTTCTTCATTGCTGTTACCGCCTCCTGCCTGCCGCAAATGAAGTCGCAGGCGCGCCAGCAGCACTGCGGGCGGCGTAGTTTTCAGGATATAGTCATTAGCGCCCATCTCCAGCGACAGAATATGGTTCATATCACTGTCGAGTGAGGTGAGCAGTACAATCGGGCCGGACCAGCTGGCACGGAGATCGCGGCACAACGTCATGCCATCTTTACCGGGTAACATGATATCCAGCATCACCGGGTCGGGCCGGTTGGCAGCGATCACCGCTTCTGCGCGATCGCCGCGACTTTCGACTAAGACATCGATACCATGGCGGCCGAGATAAGCGGCGATTAATTCGCCAACGTCCTGATCGTCTTCAACAAATACTATTTTGCTCATCATGCTGTACGTCTGTATGCGGGGAGAGCAGCATATCCTGTCTTGCGGATAACAACTATGAACCCACGTTAAATAACTCAAGATGTATAGAACTACCCCTACAAAATATGCGATTATATTCCCGGGGCTGTTTTACAGTATTTTCCATCGGGAGGAGAGCGAGGGTGTCTGAGAAAGAACTGGCGTCAGCCGGATACAGTGACCGCATCTGCTTCAATTATATGGATTTTCTCTCCGCCTCGTGCAAGAAACGCTGGAGCTTTGTTGACGCTATTTATGGCGTGCTACCCATCTTTGGGATGGTGACGCGCAATCCCGCTCATCATCAGCCAGCCTCGTCCGAACGGCTGAAAGAATTAGCGTTGCAAATCATTTCAACCCGGTCAGCGACGAAATTAACATCGCACGGCTGATTACGCTGGCTGAACAGCAGCAGATTAATCAGCTGGATATCCTGTTGCCTTATACACTTTCTGCGCAGCAGCTGGAAACCATTCAGCTGGAATATCGCAAACCGCTCAATCTCACCCAGCATGAAGATCGTCTGAGCATCCATTTTCCAACCACCGCGCATTAACCGAGTGTGAACCTTCAGACTTTTGCCTGAAGGTCCAGTCAGCGCGTTACTTTACCAGCATCCACATCGCCGGAAAGGCCGCAACCATCAGCACAACAATCGCACTGCATTCCACGCGGCTTAAACCCTGCGCTGCGCGTCCACCGCGACGGGCGAACAAAAACAGCAGCAGGCCTGGCGCATACAACACCACTGACAACATTAAGTGTAGCGGACCAGAAGCGTACAGCAGCCATAAGCCATAAATGCAGGCACCCAGCGCCACCAGCGTAATACCCGGTTTATTCAGCTTGCGCGCCACCTGATACAGATAGGCGCCTACCAGGAAATAGGGAACGAGGATCATTTCAGAAGCGATAGTCAGCAGGGTGTTGTAATCGGATTGCGTCAGCCAGATCAGAATCAGACACAGCTGGACGCTGCCGTTGGTCAGCCATAGCGAAGCCGATGGCGCACTGCGTGCATTCTGCTTACTGAGCGAACGCGGAAAAGCCCCTGTTGCGCGGCAATAAACGGCACTTCAGCCGCCATAATGGTCCAGCTGAGGTAAGCGCCGCACACCGATACAATCAGACCGACGGCGATCACCACATCGCCCCACGAACCGATCAGACGCGTCATAAGACCCGCCATTGAAGGATTGCGCATTTCTGCCAGCTCAGCGCGGGGCACAACACCCAGCGACAGCAGCGTCACCAGCAGATAGACGCACAGCGCGGCAATCACTGCCAGCAGCGTGGCGCGGCCGACATCTTTTTTATTTCGCGCACGGGCAGAAACCACCACCGCGCCTTCGACGCCAATAAACACCCACAGGGTGATTAGCATCGTCTGTTTTACCTGCTCCCAGACCGGTTTACCCAGCGCCACGCCGGTGAAATCAAATTTAAAGCGGTCGAAGTTAAACGCCGCAATTGCCAGTAACACAAACAGGCCGAGCGGCAGTAGCTTACCCAAGGTGGCAACCAGATTAATGCTGGCGGCAGTCTGTACGCCACGCAGTACCAGCCAGTGCACCAGCCATAGCAGAATGGAAGCGCCCAAAACCGCCTGCCGGTATTGCCGTCGCCAAACACCACCCGATCCGGCGAATCGGTGAAGAAACTCAGGGCTGAGAAGACAATCACCAGATATGAGACGTTGGCAATCACCGCACACAGCCAGTAGCCCTGTGCGGAGCAGAAGCCGACCAGATCGCCAAATCCGGCGCGCGCGTAGGTGAAGATTCCGCCGTCCAGTTCCGGTTTCAGACGCGTCAGTAATAGCATCGCCAACGCGAGAAAAATAATCCCGGTGCCGGTAATCAGCCAGCCAATCAGCAGCGCCGCCGGGCTGGCAACCGCCGCCATATTTTGCGGCAGACTAAAACGCCGGCACCCAGCATGGAGCTAAGCACCAGAGCGGTGAGGGCGGTTAGACCTAATTTTTATCCAAGAATGTGTCCTGACTACAGCATAAATAACTAATGGACGGGCTAACGAACGAATTTTACGCAATGAAAGACGAATGTGTTCGACCGAAACCCTAAAACTGGCGGCCGATTTTACGGAGAGGAAAAGCGGAGTGCAATGACTGACTATGCAAAACTGCTACAGATTATTCAGAAAGACGGCGGGCAGCAAAATGCTGCCCGAAATGATGCTTATTTGAACAGATCTGCCGAAACAGTGAGGTTACCACCACTCTGGTTCTGCCACTGACGGGTTACATGATAATACTTGGCACCTTTAGCCGCCGCACGCTTGGCCACTTCATGGGAAACTTCAGTTGGGGTACTGAAATGTCCGGTAAAGGTTACCGAGTCAAACGGCTGCATCTGTGCGGCAGTAATGTTGTTCAGCTCCTGAACAGATTTGCCGTCAGACAGTTTAACGGTGTAACGCTGACCGGTTGAGCTTTGCGTCTGGTAGAAATTACCCACCTGATTGCTTGGGGTTTCGGAGGAAGCGACGCCCGGAATTTCGACCTGCTTCGCCGCGGCACCGCCAGCAGCCAGTGCGGCTTTACCGGCCTCAGAGTCGGCAGGGATCAGGTTCGGGCTCTGCACGGCGTTTTGCCGCATCGGCTTTATACACATACGCCGTGATGTACTGATTACCGCCATTATTGGCATCAACCTGACGGACGATAAAGAATGATGCGGCACCTTTTTGTTTTGCTGCTTTGGAAATCGCGTCATTGACGTCCGGCTGGCTGCGATAGAAACCGCTAACCGAAACGGTATCGAAAGGTTCCAGCTGGAAAGCTTCGCCTTTGGCAGCTCTTTCACGCCGTTGAATACGCGGTATTCAGTGGTATTTGCCGCAGCAGGCGCATCGGCGTGATAAAGATCGGCAGTAACGCGCCAGTTGCCGCCATTACCGTTATTATCACTAATGCCACGGATATAGTAAGAGGCAGCGCCCATTTCGTCGGCGCGTTTGGAGATGGCTGCGCTGGCGTCGTTAATCGCATTAAAACGGCCGTTAATTGAGATTCGATCAAATGGCTTTAACGAGGCCGCTTTTTCTGGCGACAATTCCTCTGCCGCGTATGCGGATAGTGTCGTGACAGACAACAGGGTCGTCGCCAGAATGGTGTTCTTCAGCTTCATAAAAATAATCCTTCGCCTTACGCAAAAAATGAGTACGAAAACGTGCTGGACTCTTGATGTGTAACAGATTAGCTGTCGATTATTGCATGTAATAATGGCTGCTGTCTCAGGCAATTTATGCCATTTCCTTGCATCGATATCAGGCAATATTCTGTTAAGTCAAAATAAGTATAAAACTGGACGCACAGCGAGTTGTTTACCACTTATGCTGGTTATAGATATTAGTTAATTAGTTAACGCTTTGTTAATTAATGGTTTTTACAGTTAATAAATTTGTCATGAACCGATTTTGCATAGCAGATTATGCGTAATTTACTGTTAAATTCAGTGCCAAAATAGTGTTTTTCCCACTTGTCTCTGAATTTTTATGTGAAAGTGTCAGCTATAGCACGCGGCGAGTGGATCGAGAGACATATTTTCAGTAGGTTATAAATAGTTTGAAACAAGTCAGTTTCGGTCATAAGGGCCGGAGCGAGTGAATACAAACCATCCTGACTCTACCCGGACAGTTAACGTTTAAGGTGTTAATGGCCGAGGAGATAACCGATGAAAGGGAATACTATGTTAATTGAGTACCGAAAGAGCGGCTGCCCAATGAAGCGCGAGTCGCTGCCACGCCGAAAACCGTCGAGCAGTTGTTAAAACTCGGCTTTACGGTGGCGGTCGAAAGCGGCGCGGGTAAGCTGGCCAGCTTTGATGATGCGGCTTTTGAGGCCGCAGGTGCCAGCATTACCGATGCGGTAAATGTCTGGCAGTCCGATATCGTGCTAAAAGTGAATGCGCCAACCGATGACGAAATTGCGCTGACGCAAGAAGGCAGCACGCTGGTGAGCTTTATCTGGCCTGCGCAAAACCCGGCGCTGCTGGAAAAGCTGGCGGCGCGTAAGGTTACCGTGATGTCGATGGATGCCGTGCCGCGTATTTCACGCGCTCAGTCTCTTGATGCACTCAGCTCGATGGCGAATATTGCCGGTTACCGTGCAATTGTCGAAGCAGCCCATGAGTTTGGTCGTTTCTTTACCGGTCAGATCACCGCCGCAGGCAAAGTACCGCCGGCCAAAGTGATGGTGATCGGAGCGGGCGTTGCCGGGCTGGCGGCGATTGGTGCGGCAGGCAGCCTTGGCGCGATCGTTCGTGCCTTTGATACTCGCCCGGAAGTGAAGGAGCAGGTGCAGAGTATGGGCGCCGAGTTCCTTGAACTGGACTTTGAAGAGGAAGCCGGCAGCGGCGATGGCTATGCCAAAGTGATGTCAGAAGCCTTTATTAAGGCCGAGATGGAACTGTTTGCCGCACAGGCGCAGGAAGTGGACATTATTGTCACCACCGCGCTGATTCCGGGACGTCCGGCACCGAAATTGATCACCCGCGAAATGGTGGCCTCAATGAAACCGGGCAGTGTGATCGTCGATCTGGCAGCACAAACTGGCGGTAACTGTGAGCTGACGGTAGCGGATACCGTGACCACCACCGATAACGGTGTGAAGATTATCGGCTACACCGATTTGCCAAGTCGTCTGCCGACGCAGTCTTCGCAGCTGTACGGAACGAACCTCGTTAACCTGCTGAAACTGCTGTGCAAAGAGAAAAATGGCGAAATCGCCATTGATTTCGATGACGTGGTGGTGCGCGGCGTGACGGTGATTCGTGACGGCGAAGTCACGGCCTGCGCCACCGATTCAGGTTTCAGCCGCGCCAAAGCCGCGCAGCCTGAAGTGAAAACGGCGGCGAAAGAGCCGGAAAAACCTGCGTCACCGCTGCGTAAGTATCTGCTGATTGCGCTGGCTATCGTGCTGTTTGCCTGCATGGCAAATGTCGCACCGCCGGAGTTCCTGTCGCACTTTACCGTGTTCGCACTCTCTTGTGTGGTCGGCTATTACGTGGTGTGGAATGTCAGCCATGCGCTGCATACTCCGCTGATGTCGGTTACCAATGCGATTTCCGGGATTATCGTGGTCGGCGCGGTGTTGCAGATCGGTCACGGCGGCTGGGTGACGTTCTTCTCCTTTGTGGCGGTGCTGATTGCCAGCATCAATATTTTCGGTGGTTTCACCGTGACTCAGCGCATGCTGAAAATGTTCCGTAAGAACTGAGGACTAACAATATGTCTGGCGGATTAGTGACTGCAGCATACATTGTTGCCGCAATTCTGTTTATTTGCAGCCTTGCCGGGCTGTCAAAGCATGAGACCTCGAAGCGGGGCAATATTTTTGGCATGAGCGGTATGGCTATCGCGCTGATTGCCACCATTCTCGGACCGGATAGCGGCAATGTCGGCTGGATCACGGTCGCAATGGTGATTGGTGGCACGATTGGTATTCGTCTGGCGAAAAAGGTCGAGATGACTGAGATGCCAGAACTGGTGGCGGTGCTGCACAGCTTTGTCGGTCTGGCTGCGGTGCTGGTTGGTTTTAACAGCTACATCGACCATGCGCCTGGCCTGCTGCCGGTGATGGAAAATATCCATCTGACCGAAGTGTTTCTCGGCATCTTTATCGGTGCGGTGACCTTCACCGGCTCGATTGTGGCGTTTGGCAAACTGCGCGGCAAAATCTCATCACGCCCGCTGATGCTGCCGCATCGTCATAAGCTGAATCTGCTGGCGCTGGTGGTGTCGTTCCTGCTGCTGCTGATGTTTGTTCGCTCGGACAGTGTCGGCGTGCAGGTCTTCGCGCTGTTGATCATGACCATTATTGCGCTGGCATTTGGCTGGCACCTGGTGGCTTCTATCGGCGGTGCTGATATGCCGGTAGTGGTATCGATGCTTAACTCTTATTCCGGTTGGGCAGCTGCGGCGGCAGGCTTTATGCTGAGCAACGATCTGCTGATCGTGACCGGTGCGCTGGTCGGTTCCTCCGGTGCAATTCTCTCTTACATTATGTGTAAGGCGATGAACCGCTCATTTATCAGCGTGATTGCTGGTGGCTTCGGTACGGACAGCAGCTCGACGGGTGAAACGGAAGAGGCTGGAGAGCATCGTGAAATCAGTGCGGAAGAGACGGCAGAAATGCTGAAAAACTCCTCATCAGTGATTATTACCCCAGGCTACGGTATGGCGGTGGCGCAGGCGCAGTATCCGGTGGCAGAGATCACCGAGAAGCTGCGTGCTCGCGGTGTGAAGGTGCGTTTCGGTATTCATCCGGTTGCCGGGCGTCTGCCGGGCCATATGAACGTGCTGCTGGCTGAAGCGCGCGTGCCGTATGACGTGGTGCTGGAAATGGATGAGATCAACGACGATTTCGCAGATACCGATACCGTACTGGTGATTGGGGCGAATGACACCGTTAACCCTGCGGCACAGGAAGATCCTCGCAGCCCAATCGCCGGAATGCCGGTGCTGGAAGTGTGGAAAGCGCAGAATGTGGTGGTGTTTAAGCGTTCAATGAATACCGGCTACGCCGGGGTGCAGAACCCGCTGTTCTTCAAAGACAACACCCAGATGTTATTTGGTGATGCCAAAGCCAGCGTGGAAGCCATTCTGAAAGCGCTGTAATAATTTGGCCCCTCTTGTGGTTTGGGAGGGGCTAATATTTGCCGAGCAATAGGTCATTGTGCCATGCTCACCGCGGTAAATATCCTCTTTCGATCTCCCAACTTATGAATTTTGTGATTGCTGATATCAGGTTAGCGGTTCGGTGGTGGAAAAATCAGGGGAAGGGGATTATCAATAGTGCGCAGTTGCTGCATTAAGTTGTCAGGTCAAAAAAAACGGGCCCACAGTGGTCTGTGGGCCCGTCAGATCTATCGGCTACTAACGCTGATGATGAGCTAATGGATGCGGCTGTGTGCGGCGACCCAGCATACCCATTGCACCAGCCAGTACGGCTTCAACAATCAACATAAAGAAGGCGAACCAGCTTGCTTTAGCGGTGGCGGCGGCGGCTTTCTCACCGGCTTCACGCGCTTTTTGCTCAGCTTGCTGTTTCAGTTCTTCATATTTAGCTCGTGCCTGCTGATAACTTTTTCAGCCCGGTCAACCATCTGCTCAACTTCACGGTCACTTTTACCGGTACGCGCTTTAATAATATTTTTCAGCGCATCACGGTCGGCGGCTGGAATGTACTTTCATTGCGATCAATCAGCCCACGAATAAATCCTGCAAGATCGGTATCAGCATTTTGCGGCGCATTGGCCGTGGCTGATGCCTGATTTTGCGCATTATTCACTTCATTCTGTGCTTTATTTTCCAGATTCTCCGGCTGTAACTCGGCTTTACCACTCTGGCGTAAAGTCGTTTCAAGCTCATTTTGTAAGCTGTCGAGGTTAATATTATTTTCTGCCAGTTTGTCTTTAACCATCTGGGTGGCCGGTGGCGCAATGGCTGAAATTCCACTGCCCAGCGTCTGTAAGCCTGAACCGATGATGTTGCCAGCGCCGGTCAAGGTATTATTCACCACCACAATCAGGAACCGGTGCAGATCAGCGTGTTAACGCCAAACATCAACAGACCATGCAGCGCGCCTTCACGCTGTGCAAGGCGTCCGCTGGCGTATGCACCGGCAGCGATGGAAATCAGCATACTGGCGCCGGTCCAGATTGCCGCCCCGGTCCCTATACCATCCAGCGGATTTTGCTCTTTCAGGGGATCAATGGTACTGGCACCGATAGCGGTGCCCAGAATCGCCAGTAAAGATAAACCACCATTGAAATAATGACGCCAGCAAAATGGCGCTCCGGAAATACGTTTTAATGGTGTGCCTCTGACCGGTGCAACTAAATTATCATTGTAATTTCCAGTCACGTTAGCTGAGTTTTCATT
The DNA here is from genome assembly GCA_029286865.1 of Teinopalpus imperialis. Classification (NCBI taxonomy): domain Eukaryota; kingdom Metazoa; phylum Arthropoda; class Insecta; order Lepidoptera; family Papilionidae; genus Teinopalpus; species Teinopalpus imperialis. Next base: position 23,778 of record JAGSMU010000077.1, read on the forward strand.
CATGAGGATATCTCCATTTATCGCCGAAGTTTACTTTTCATAAAACAGCAAAGAAAAGGTGCGATAGCACACTTAACTGAGTTGCATTTCATCTGACCTTTATCAGCCTTTGTAAGATTAGTCTCACTAAGCTGAATGCACCAATAAATATTCAAATAATTTAACTATTGCGCTGCTGGCATAAAAATGATTATAAATCAAGGGTAAAGAGAGGCGAGTAGGCGATGAAGGGATAAAATTTATCGGGACATTCCGTAAGGGTATTTCAGAATAAATAAAGCGTTTATTTTTACTGGTAATAAAAAACCGGCTGAGACTTTATCTCTTACCGGTTTTATTTTAGATTTTATTACCCGAGGGATTGATTCAGGCCGCTTTTGCCTTAATCATCCTCATCATCATCCAGTTCGACTGGGGTAGCAAAACCATCTGGTTTAATCACCAGCAGATCACAGCGCAAGTGGTCGATAACCTGCTCTGCGGTGTTGCCTAAAAGGCCGCAGAAATGCCGGTGCGCCCGATGGTTCCCAGCACCACTATACCGGCATCCAGATGTTCAGCCAGATCGGGAATAACCTCTTCCGGTAACCCTTTTTCGACGTGGGTGAATCTTTCATCCATAGCAAATTTTTGCCGCAGGGCTTTCATTGCCACCAGGTGCTGCCCACGAATTGCGTCGTTATACACGCTGGGATCAAAATCGGGCAGTTCGATGGCAATATTAATAGGCGTAACCGGATATGCACCCACCAGATGGACCTCGGTGTGGTTAACCATATCCGCCAGTTCGCGGGTTTCTTTTACCAGTTTTGATTGAGCAAATCGTGATGCGGCTCTTCACTGGCTAAATTGACCGCTACCAGCGCTTTACCTCCCTCAGGCCATGGCTGATCCTTTACCATCCATACCGGGCTTGGACATTTGCGTAACAGATGCCAGTCAGTTGGGGTGAAAATCACCGCTTCCAGCCGATCGTGTTGATGGGCCATTTTCAGTACCAGATCGTGTTTGCTCGTCAGCACTTCCTGGATAATGGCTTCAAACGGACGATTATGCCAGACCACTTTTATCTCGATGTCGACGCCGGCTTCAAGATAAGCATTAGCCTGTTCACGAATCCATTCGGTACGCTGACTGATGACGCCTTTACGCATATTGGTGCGTTCGTCTGGCGACAGCAGGGTAGTCATTTCGTAGGAGAAATCATAAATAGGCAGGAAGGCTTTGATTTTGCCGCCAATCTGTTGATTGAGATACACCGCACGGCGCAGCGCAGGCTGGTCATCCTGTTGAGGATCGATCGCTACAAGGATGTTTTGATACTTAACCATACTGGGGTCTCCTTACACGACGAGGTGTCAGATTAAAGATAGCCCAATAGCGTGCAGGGAAGAAGCAAAAAAGTTGTAGCCGGATCAATAAAATAACAAATATTGATCCGGCGTAAGCTTACAGCAATCAGTGACTCTGACCGGCAAGCTCTGAAAGCAGGTCGTGATTCTCAATGGTGATATATTTGCCTTTAACCGCCAGCATTCCGCTTTTCTGGAAACGGCCGAGTAAACGGCTGATAGTTTCAACGGTTAAACCCAGATAGTTACCGATATCGCCACGGGTCATGGTCAGGCGAAACTCACGCTGTGAGAAGCCGCGCTGGCCAAAACGACGCGACAGGTTCCAGATAAACGCCGCCAGACGCTCTTCGGCATTTTCTTTGACAGCAGCAGGATCATATCCTGATCGCCTTTGATTTCACCGCTCATCAGACGCATCATCTGTTGACGCAGGCTGGGCATTTTGCCGGAGAGGTCATCAAGAGTTTCAAAGGAATTTCGCACACCATGGAAGTTTCCAGCGCACAGGCAAAGCTTGGATGGTGGGCAGAACTGATGGCGTCAAAGCCGACTAAATCTCCGGCAAGATGGAAGCCGGTAATTTGCTCATCGCCTTGTTCAGTAATGGTATAGCTTTTGATCGTACCGGAACGAATGGCGTAGAGATTTCAGTTCATCTCCCGCTTTAAACAGCGTCTGACTTTTCTGAATGGGTTTTGCGTTCAATGATGTTGTCTAACTGATCCAGCTCGTGTTCATTGAGCGTGAACGGGATACAAAGCTGGCTGATGCTGCAATCCTGACAGTGAATCGCACAGCCACCAGATTGGATTCGACGAACAACGCGTTTTTCTGGAATCATAATATACGCTCTGACGATAATTGATTGCGGTCAATTTTAACATTCTTGAGTTACAAAAAGAAACTCATCTGAGCAGTTTAGGGCACATAAAGATTAGGGATGTGAGCATCCATTCACATCCCGTTGAAAAAACTAGACTATTTTCACATCGCGACGTTTTATCCAGCATTGTTGCTGCTGGATAGTCCTTATCTCTGCCTTTCTGTCTGTTTCTGGCGGCTTGTACTGGTTGGCTTACCCCGTCAGACAGCGTTAACCACGCGTCACTTGTTGTCCAAATGCGCCGCAAATAAGCTACAGCAGCAAATAACCCTCATGCTTCAGCAACCACTGTTTACGCTGAACTCCGCCGGCATAACCGGTCAGGGTGCCGTTTGCACCGATGACCCGATGGCAGGGCACGACGATACTAATCGGGTTAGAGCCATTCGCTGCTCCAACTGCCCGGGCCGCGCCAGCCCGGCCCAGCATGGCCGCCATTTCGCCATAGCGCAATACGCTGCCACAGGATCTCACGTAGCATATTCCATACTGAGCGCTGAAAATCAGTGCCATTCGTCGCCACCGCCAGCTGACGAATCACGGTAAGGTCGCCGTCAAAATAGCGGGTAAGTTGAGCGCTGAGGCCACCCGCGTTCTCCAGCTGGCGCAGGCGAAAACCTTGCGTGCCGTAATGAATATTCAGCAGGCGCCGCATACGATCCCGGTACTCTTGCCATTCGACGGCGCGCAGGTTTTGCTGTTCATCACTGATGATGGTCAGCTGTCCAAGTGGGGTCGGGATAGTGTCTTCCAGTAATGTCATCATGATTTTCGAACGGTTATCCATTCCAGGCGATCTGCCCGCTTGGGCATCGTTAGTGAATTTATGCTGCAAATTCCTCACAGCATGCGGGTCGTTGCGACAAGGATTAAATGTCGCGGAAGTCATAGCAACCGATCGGCAACAGAGTTATGTTAGCGACAGTGCAAAGATTTGCCAGTCTGTGATGTGACTGGCAACCCCGTATGGACAACCTCCATACTTGTTACAGTGATTTCTGGCGGAGCAGCAGAATGAAAAATGAAAAGGAAATATCGATTGATGCGTTTACAGACAACGAAAAAATCGCAATCGATCAGCAAGTTAAAACTCTGATTGCTAAATCGGGCCAAACGCCGGGTGAGAAGCAACTGAAGGAGTTTACTAAGGAAGCCAAACGTCTGGTAATGAAAGCGCGGTTGGCAAAAGAAAAAGCCACGCCAGCGAAAACGCCGCGTAAAACCCGGGCAAAAAATCTCAGCGCCAGTGAAGTGGGTGACTTTAACTGGTCTGCCTCGGTCAATCTGGCGACGCGCCGCCGCTAATTATTCTGATACTTTTCCGGCCACCTCAGGGTGGCCTTGCATAAATAATTTTTATCATATTCCTGCCAAAACACCCGCTCAAAAATTCCCTTCTTTAATAATAAAATTAACCATTTATGGCACTGCTATATGACAGTAAAGCTCAGGCTTTTGTTCTCCATATTGAGACTACTATCTCTTTTCAGGCGATTTAATATTGCAAATATGTCATTAGAGACTATCTTAAGTTTAGCTGCCAGCCGCGGGTTTTAATATTGATTTCTGATTCAAAGAGGGTAGGGTACGCATAAGTGATTACTGTAATGTTATTGCTGATAAACCCCAATGCTCTTAAGTGTTAATACGGTGTGAAGTAATATGAGTGTCATTTATCAGGTGTAGCTTATTGGGTGCAGATATGACGATTTTGTGCAATTTACGCTGAACCGTAAGCAGGCTTAAGCATACTCTAATTCAATGGCAGCCGGGAGATCTATCGCTATAAAGCGTCTTGTCTGTTGATATTGTTGAATGCCTGATTCGAATGCCGGGCGTAAATCCTCAATGTTTTATAAACGAATGTAAAGATCTGGTGGGTAAAATATTGCCAGCGGCGCAATTTCATAAGAACATGGCATTGCTTTATCAATTATCAAACGATGATGATTTTTATCATCCCGTAATCAGGGTCGCAGGTAAAATATAATCACTAACATACTTACCTCGATGCATTCTGAACTAAAGTGCGCCGCGTGAACCTGCCGTAAGAGTTGAAGAAAAATCGCCGTCGCAGAGAAATAGATTAACGTAATAAACCGGTCATCCGGGATCAGTTAAATTTCAATTTTAAAAAACGAGCAATCGAAGAATAACCCGTTATTAACGTAGTTTTATGACAGAAAAGAGAGGTGTTGTATGAAGGCTACAAAATCAGTGTCAGGAAAAATCGTATTCGCTGTAGGTTTATTATTGCTGTCAGTGACAAGCGTTCAGGCTGCTGAGCGAACTCCTGAAGATATGAAATGCGACGAGTTTGTTAACCTGAATCCTAAAGCCATGGCTCCGGTAGCTTTCTGGATGCTGAGCGACAAAACCACTTACAAGGGCGGTGATACGGTCTCTTTGAAAGAGAAAGTTAACGTCAGTGTCCCTCAGATTGTTGATTTTGTGAAAAAATAAAGAAAAACCCGTGTATGAGTTCAGAAACAAACTCCAGGACCTGGTGGTGCATTAATCGTGTAAGTCCGGGTTTTATCGCTTAGTCGATGTTTAAGTCTTTAATGCACGGCCCCACGGACAGGGGCCGTACTTATGTGGTCATTAGCTTGCTGAGATATTGTCAGCCAAAACATACTAAGCTGAAGATTTTGTTTATCAGAGGCTGTAAAGGACGTGGTATGAGCGAGGGTTTTGGTCAGATAAGAGTGCGGCACGTTATTTTACTGCATCCATAAATTCAGTCTTCATCGCCCACGACAGGCATTAATCGTGGGCCTTTTGCATTTAAAAATTATTTATTACACGCGGCTGTAAATGAAATCACCGGGCAGATAATAATAATTGATAAAGTTATGATATGAAAAAGGAAAAGCAGAAAGGAGTGACAATGGCAAATCACTCCTGTAAACAATTTTAATTGACTAATGATGTTGTTTGATTAAAGATGTTTTTGACTTTTTCCACTCATCATCAACTTTAGTTTTGAAGCTGGCGCTCTTATCTGCGGTGCACGCACGGATTACAGCAGGAGTGACAGTTTCAATACCGTCTACATCAAGAACGGCATCTTCAGGTTTATCTTTGCTGTTCAGTGCTTCTGCAAATCCTACTGCTGTTGGCTGGAATGAAGCGTCGAGAGCAAGAAAGTCTTCACAAGTCCACTTATTAACTGGGGTTGAGTGGGTTGCTGCGGATCCAATGGCGGGGATTAATAATGAACCGACAAGAATGATTCCTGATAATTTTTTCATTTAACTATCCTCATTTATACATTTGTGAATTCGAATTTAATTATAACAACGATTTTCGAAATGTGTGTTTTTTTTGAAATTAATGCCGATTAATTTCTTGCCGTTTTAGCTTTGTTGAATAAATCAGAGGGTTGTTGGGGCGCGCGCCCGGATAACATTATTCAGGAAGATGTAAATTTCAGGTGAAATAAAACCTTATAATCACCAGCTTAACCATCAATTAAGATTTTCTTATCAATTGGCGTAATCTGATTGCCATCCAGTTTGCCCGCAACCTGCCGGACGTTGGAACATCTATTACCTGTTTCGAGAGTGAAAAGGGCTTGTCGCATCCCGCCAGAAGGTCTATTTTTCATTTTAAGCTTATTACCGCCGCCGTATGCTGAGGAGTGACGATGAACCTTGACGATAACGATCTGTTTAAACACGCCATGGAAGATGTCACGCCACTGAAAGAGTGTGCCACGATTCACTGGCTGCACACGCCGGGGACAAAATCCGTGCGTCAGCAACAGCCGGAAACGCCGGATAACTTTTATTGAGGGTTTTATCGATGTGATACCACTTGGTCAGCCGCTGGAGTTTACGGCCGAAGGTATTCAGCAGGGGGTGGTTGATAAGCTGCGGCTGGGTAAATATCAGCTGGATGCCAGCCTGAATTTACTCCGCCAGCCGGTAGCGAGTTGTCGCCAGTTGCTGTTTAAATTTATGCTGGAAGCGCGTAAGGAAAATCTGCGCAATCTTTTGATTATCCACGGTAAAGGGCGCGATGACCGCGCACACGCCAATATTATCCGTAGCTATATCGCGCGCTGGTTACAGCAGTTGGACGATGTGCAGGCGTATTGCGTGGCACAACCTCAGCATGGCGGCAGTGGCGCGCTGTACGTCGGCATGCGTAAAACCGAGCAGGCGCGCAACGATAACCGCGAAAGGCATGCTAAACGCAGCCGATAGCAGGCGTCACTGGGATGAATAAGGGTTAACTGCCGTTTTATCACCACAGGAGATATTTTCTCTGGCGTTCACCGTAATGCCAGCATCGCTGACTAGCTAAGATCCGAATCCAGTAAACAGTGTTTTGCTGCCGAGAGGAACTGCTCAGAAATATCATCGCCTTCGGTCGCTCTGGCCAGCATCAGCGCGCCGGTCATCAGCGCAAGCTGGGCAAGATGACGACGGGAAGGCGGATGACTCGGTTCGTTATCCGGCACTGCGGCCAGACGCGCCGCCATTTTCTTGACGCCTGATGTGTAGACTTCCCGCACCGGTTTTCTGGCGTCTTGCGCAGCACATCTGAAGCCAGTGCGGTAACGGCACATCCGTTGCCTGCATCGTCTCTGTGCACGGGCGAAAGATAGTATTCAACCAGCTGTTGAAAACTGTTTATATCACGTTGTGCAAGCAGTGCACTGGTGTTGGCGAACGCCTGCTGGCAGGCCAGCGCCTCAAGCTCATCTTTAGAGCTGAAATGGCCGTAGAACCCGCCGTGCGTCAGCCCGACAGCCGCCATAATATCGTTAACGCTGACGCCATCAAGTCCACGTTCACGGAACAGCTGCGCAGAAGTTTTGATAATGTTGTCGCGATTGCGCTCCATCTGCTCTTTTGATACCCGACCCATTTTCTCCTCCCTATAAATTTAAAACTGGCGCCCGGTAAAGCCCGTGGCGACGTGATCTTAACATATCCAGCGCCGAACCCCTGTGCTCCGTATCTGAGGGTACGACGGGGACTTATTGCATCAAATGTTGTCTGGCGCAGAGTGACTCAATTATTAATTAAATGTCGATTGACATTTATTATAGATGTCGAGCATCATTTAAAAACACATTCCGCGTTTTTTCATCTGAGGAACAAATATGACTGATAACGTTACCGTTCTGATAACCGGCGCATCCACCGGTATTGGCGCTATATATGCAGATCGCTTTGCCAGCCGTGGACACAACACGGTTCTGGTTGCGCGCGATGCTGCCCGTCTTGAAGCGCTGGCTAAAAACTCCGTGCACAGTACGGCGTCGAAGCAGAGATTATTCTGGCTGATCTCACGCAAGCCGGAGAGCTGGACGCGGTGGCTCAGCGTTTGCGTGACGACCGGCGGATTGGCGTTCTGGTTAATAACGCCGGCATGAGCCTGTCAGGCTCTTTTATCAGCCAGACATCGGCTGATATAAACCGCATGGTCGCGCTGAACCTGTCAGCGGCGCTGACCCTTGCACACGCCGTGGCACCGCGCCTTGCGGCGGCGGGAAAGGGCAGCATTATTAATCTTAGTTCGGTGGTCGGTCTGGCACCTGAGTTTGGCATGACGGTTTATGGCGCGACCAAAGCCTTCATTCTATTTTTGTCACAGGGATTGAGTATTGAGTTGGGGCCGCAAGGTGTGTACGTGCAGGCCGTACTGCCGGCCGCTACTCGCACGGAAATCTGGCAGCGTTCAGGGGTGGATGTCAATGCAATGAGTGGCGTGATGGACGCTGACGAGCTGGTTGACGCTGCCACGGTCGGTTATGACCGTGGCGAGCCGGTTACAATTCCACCTCTTTACGATGAACATCAGTGGACCGTTAATGAGCAATCCCGGCAGGCGATGCTGCCAGGATTTAGCCAGCAGCATCCTGCGCCACGCTATCGCAACAGTTCCGAGTAAACTCCTTTCGCAGCGCCAGCCAGCGAGGCCGCTGCGGATAATTTTCTGTCTGATTTTTGAGGAAAGTTTTTTATGTCTGACAACATTCTTTTTAGTCCCTTCACCCTGAAGGGGCTGATACAACAAACCGTATCGTAATGGCTCCGATGACTCGGGGTATGGCCCCGGCAGGCGTGCCGTGAAGCCAATGCAGATTACTATCGCCGCCGCGCGGAAGGGGAAGCCGGGCTTATTCTGACCGAAGGAACGGTGGTGGATCGTCCTGCATCACGTAACATGCCGGGCATTCCGTTTTTCCACGGTGAAGAGTCGCTGGCAGGCTGGAAACAGGTTGCTGATGCCGTACACCGCGCGGGTGGCCGAATCGGCCCGCAAATCTGGCATACCGGCTCCACCCGTGGCGGAGAGTGGCAACCGGAAGCACCGGTAGAAAGTCCCTCTGGGCTGGTCGGGCCTGGTGATGCGCGCGGCGTAGCCATGAGCGAAGAGGACATTGCCGATACCGTCGCGGCGTTTGCCGGGCTGCGGCAGATGCTAAACGCCTCGGATTTGACACCGTAGAGCTTCATGGCGCACACGGTTATCTTATTGATCAGTTTTTCTGGGCGGCGACCAATCAGCGCACTGACGCTTTCGGCGGCAGCACCATCGCACAGCGCTCACGTTTTGCCGCAGAAATCGTCCGTGCGGTGCGTAACGCCGTCGGGGCAGACTTTCCGCTGATACTGCGCGTCAGCCAGTGGAAGCAGCAGGAATATGCTGCGCGTCTGGCCAATACGCCTCAGGAAATGACGGAGTGGCTGGCTCCGCTGGTTGAGGCCGGTGTTGATATTCTGCACTGTTCTCAGCGCCGATTCTGGGAGCCGGAGTTTCCTGAGCAGGACGGTAACGAAGGTCTGAATTTCGCCGGCTGGGCGAAGAAGCTGACCGGTGCTGCCACCATCAGCGTGGGCTCTGTCGGGCTGTCCGGGGATTTCTTTGGAGCCTTTGGTGGGCAAGGCTCCGGCACTGCCGCGCTGGATAACCTCTACACCCGCATGGAGCGTGAGGAGTTTGACCTGATAGCGGTAGGGCGTGCGCTGCTCTCTGACCCGGCACGGGTTCAGAAAGTTCGCACAGGTCGGGCAGCGGATTTACACGGCTTCCGCGCCGAGGACCCGCCTCACTGAACTAGTTGATGCGCCTGTTTAACTGATAAAACAGAGATATCAGTCAGCCTTACGGATACTGCTGGCTGATATCTGGCAGACTGCCACCGAGCACCATGAAAGGATGACACCGATGAAAGCGCTAGTGCTGAAAAGTTACAGCAAATCCGGTCAGCTGGATTTTGCCGATATCCCGAGGCCGTTGATTAAAGATAATGAGATTCTGGTTCAGGTACGCGCCGCAGGCCTTAACCAGATTGACTGTATGATTCCCAAAGGAACTTTTAAACCCATTCTTAATTTTACGCTTCCGGCAGTGATGGGCAGTGATCTTGCTGGCGTGGTGGTGGAAACAGGTAAAAACATCACCCGTTTCCGGGTCGGTGATGCGGTTTATGCCAGCGTATTTGATATGGATAAGGGCTCATTGGCTGAATACGTGGCGGTTCCGGAATCAGCTGCGGCACTGAAGCCTGATAGTCTCGACTTCGCAGAGGCCGCTGCGCTTCCGATGGTTAGCCTTACCTCATGGCAGGCTTTTGAAGGGCAAAGCTGAGACCCGGGCAGAAGGTGTTTATCCCGGCTGGCTCAGGCGGTATCGGTACTCTGGCGATTCAGCTCGCCGTGCATCTGGGGCCACGGTGGCTACTACCACCAGCGCGGCTAATAGCGTGCTGGTTAGGGGCTGGGCGCCAGTAACGTCATTGATTATCAGCAACAGGATTTTGCATCGATACTTTCCGACTACGATATGGTGCTCGGCACCGTGCGAGGCGATGGTATCGAAAAAGCGTTGAATATTGTCAAACACGGAGGAGAAGTGGTTTCGCTGGTCGGCCCTCCGGATTTACCGTTTGCGCGGCAGCGTAAAATGAATTGCTGTTGAAATCGCTGTTCTGGCTGATGAGCCGCAAAGTCAACGCGCAGGCCGCTCGCCGTCAGGTCAGATATTCGTTTCTTTTGTCCATCCTGACGGCGAGCGCCCGCAAAGATTGCCGCACTGGTTGATGCAAAACAAATCACCGCCGTGATTGACCGGAAATTCTCATTTTCCGACAGTCGTGCTGCACTTGCCTGGCTTGCCCGGGGGCATGCGAAAGGAAAAGTGGTTGTTGAGTTTCCCTGTCAATCCTGAGGCAATAAAACCTGTTGGCGGATTAAATCAACCTGAATGACACTTGCGAATGGTCGCCAGCAGTATTTCAGTACTCAGGCAATGCTGGCTACCAGAACGCGTCATTATTCCCACCGGTTCCCCGGGGCCATGTGAAGCAATGGGGAGTGCTGCCAGAGAGTGATGCAGCAAATCTTCCTTGATCGCGCCGGAGGGCACAAACCACACGTAGTCATAACGTTGCGCCAGCTGGCGCGCCAGCGAAGTCGAAGAGGTTTCGATACAGTTAGCGGGTAACGTACAGCCTTGTTCATCCATCATCGCCTGAGCAATGCGACGCGGTGCCGTCCCTCCGGAGAGATCACCACCGGCCATTGCAGCGCTTTTGATAGCGTGACGTTGTCACTTAACAGTGGATGGTCCGGACGTACGACCAGACGTAAAGATTCAAGAAACAGCAGTTCGTAGGTTAAACCTGCCATCATATCGCTGTCGGCCATGCGGCCAATGCCAACGTCAAACTCACCCGCTTTTAATCCGGCGATTAACACATTGTTATGCAGGGTGGCGACCTGCACGGTGGCCTGTGGTTGCAGTTGATGAAAACGGTCGAGAATAGACGGCAGCATACCCATTGCTGCCGTCGTCAGTGCACCAACCCGCAGCACTACCGGCTGATCGCTGACCGCGCTGGTAAATGACTGGCCGGCATGGTTCAGGGCGTCGAGCACTTTTACCGCGTGGGTAGAAACTGCTCACCCATGGTAGTGAGCTGCGCGCCCAGTCGTCCACGCTCAAACAGGCGCGTGCCGGTCAGCTCCTCCAGTTCATTCAGCGTCTTGGATAACGCTGGCTGACTAAGACTGAGCGTCTCTGCCGCACGTCCCAGCGTACCCTGCTGTGCAACCGCGACAAAGGTATGTAGATGGCGCAAGCGAATGCGCTGATTAAAAACGTAATTTTTATCCATACCACAGGGTAGTGAGGTCTGAAGAAAGGAAGCAAGCCTGATGAGTGGATTTTGTTAACCTTATTGCAAAATTTATTTAACATTCGTGTTGATTGCACAAAATATCACCATGAATTAACTCGTTACGTCAGGTGACAGGATTTGACGGGCCGCTTATTTATGACGATAACTTATAGTAGAAAGCGCGACATGCTACCTCCGTTATGGCGCGCCATGTTTTGTCACACCGGGGAGAAAAATTATGCAACGTTGTATCGCCACTGTTTCCGTCAGCGGCACGCTGGAACAAAACTTGATGCCATTGCCGCAGCTGGCTTCGACAGTATTGAGTTGTTCGAAGAGGATTTGTCTCACAGTAAACGCAGCGCCAGTGAAGTGCGCAAGATGGTTGAGACACGGGGTTTGCGCATCGACTTATTACAGCCGTTTCGCGATTTCGAGGGCGAAACCGGCGATCAGCTGGCACGTGCACGGCAGCAACTGGCGCTGATGAACGAGCTTGGCTGTAAAATTGCTGTTATGCAGTAATGCCAGTGACGGCTGCAGCAGCGATGCGCAGCGGCAAATCGACGATCTGCATGCGTTGGCTGAACTGGCCGGCAGTTTTCAGGTTGAAGTGGGCTATGAGGCACTGGCGTGGGGCAAGCATGTTAACCGCTGGGAACAGGCATGGCAGCGGGTGGCAGCAGTTAATCATCCCAGTCTGGGTATCGTGCTCGACAGCTTTCATATTCTGTCACGTGGCGATACGCTGAATCAGCTCGACAGGGTGCCGCCGGAGAAAAATTATGCAACGTTGTATCGCCACTGTTTCCGTCAGCGGCACGCTGGAACAAAACTTGATGCCATTGCCGCAGCTGGCTTCGACAGTATTGAGTTGTTCGAAGAGGATTTGTCTCACAGTAAACGCAGCGCCAGTGAAGTGCGCAAGATGGTTGAGACACGGGGTTTGCGCATCGACTTATTACAGCCGTTTCGCGATTTCGAGGGCGAAACCGGCGATCAGCTGGCACGTGCACGGCAGCAACTGGCGCTGATGAACGAGCTTGGCTGTAAAATTGCTGTTATGCAGTAATGCCAGTGACGGCTGCAGCAGCGATGCGCAGCGGCAAATCGACGATCTGCATGCGTTGGCTGAACTGGCCGGCAGTTTTCAGGTTGAAGTGGGCTATGAGGCACTGGCGTGGGGCAAGCATGTTAACCGCTGGGAACAGGCATGGCAGCGGGTGGCAGCAGTTAATCATCCCAGTCTGGGTATCGTGCTCGACAGCTTTCATATTCTGTCACGTGGCGATACGCTGAATCAGCTCGACAGGGTGCCGCCGGAGAAAAATTATGCAACGTTGTATCGCCACTGTTTCCGTCAGCGGCACGCTGGAACAAAACTTGATGCCATTGCCGCAGCTGGCTTCGACAGTATTGAGTTGTTCGAAGAGGATTTGTCTCACAGTAAACGCAGCGCCAGTGAAGTGCGCAAGATGGTTGAGACACGGGGTTTGCGCATCGACTTATTACAGCCGTTTCGCGATTTCGAGGGCGAAACCGGCGATCAACTGGCACGTGCACGGCAGCAACTGGCGCTGATGAACGAGCTTGGCTGTAAAATTGCTGTTATGCAGTAATGCCAGTGACGGCTGCAGCAGCGATGCGCAGCGGCAAATCGACGATCTGCATGCGTTGGCTGAACTGGCCGGCAGTTTTCAGGTTGAAGTGGGCTATGAGGCACTGGCGTGGGGCAAGCATGTTAACCGCTGGGAACAGGCATGGCAGCGGGTGGCAGCAGTTAATCATCCCAGTCTGGGTATCGTGCTCGACAGCTTTCATATTCTGTCACGTGGCGATACGCTGAATCAGCTCGACAGGGTGCCGCCGGAGAAAAATTATGCAACGTTGTATCGCCACTGTTTCCGTCAGCGGCACGCTGGAACAAAACTTGATGCCATTGCCGCAGCTGGCTTCGACAGTATTGAGTTGTTCGAAGAGGATTTGTCTCACAGTAAACGCAGCGCCAGTGAAGTGCGCAAGATGGTTGAGACACGGGGTTTGCGCATCGACTTATTACAGCCGTTTCGCGATTTCGAGGGCGAAACCGGCGATCAACTGGCACGTGCACGGCAGCAACTGGCGCTGATGAACGAGCTTGGCTGTAAAATTGCTGTTATGCAGTAATGCCAGTGACGGCTGCAGCAGCGATGCGCAGCGGCAAATCGACGATCTGCATGCGTTGGCTGAACTGGCCGGCAGTTTTCAGGTTGAAGTGGGCTATGAGGCACTGGCGTGGGGCAAGCATGTTAACCGCTGGGAACAGGCATGGCAGCGGGTGGCAGCAGTTAATCATCCCAGTCTGGGTATCGTGCTCGACAGCTTTCATATTCTGTCACGTGGCGATACGCTGAATCAGCTCGACAGGGTGCCGCCGGAGAAAAATTATGCAACGTTGTATCGCCACTGTTTCCGTCAGCGGCACGCTGGAACAAAACTTGATGCCATTGCCGCAGCTGGCTTCGACAGTATTGAGTTGTTCGAAGAGGATTTGTCTCACAGTAAACGCAGCGCCAGTGAAGTGCGCAAGATGGTTGAGACACGGGGTTTGCGCATCGACTTATTACAGCCGTTTCGCGATTTCGAGGGCGAAACCGGCGATCAGCTGGCACGTGCACGGCAGCAACTGGCGCTGATGAACGAGCTTGGCTGTAAAATTGCTGTTATGCAGTAATGCCAGTGACGGCTGCAGCAGCGATGCGCAGCGGCAAATCGACGATCTGCATGCGTTGGCTGAACTGGCCGGCAGTTTTCAGGTTGAAGTGGGCTATGAGGCACTGGCGTGGGGCAAGCATGTTAACCGCTGGGAACAGGCATGGCAGCGGGTGGCAGCAGTTAATCATCCCAGTCTGGGTATCGTGCTCGACAGCTTTCATATTCTGTCACGTGGCGATACGCTGAATCAGCTCGACAGGGTGCCGCCGGAGAAAATTACCTTCGTGCAGTTTGCCGATGCACCGCAGCTTAACCTTGATGTATTAACTGGAGCAGACATTACCGCTGTTTTCTGGCGGGGCGATTTTGATCTGACACGTTTTGCCCGTCAGTTACATCAACACGGCTACCGTGGACCACGGTCACTGGAAATTTTCAATGAACAGCTGGCGACGCCGCCGCGACATAGTACCGCGGCAGAGGGTTACCGCTCATTGCTGACGCTGGAAAAGTCATTAAGCGAATAGCGCCGACATCAGGGGCACGATAGTTTCAGCTTATGCCTCTCGGGCTAACTTCGCGGGTTTGGTGGTCCGCGTCGACCACCAGCAAAGTAAGGATCCCAGGCTAACCATCGCCGCCCCTTGCCAGAAGGATAATGTCAGCGTGGAGTCGAGGATAAAGGCCGAAAGCAGGAGGAGATCACCGGAATAAAATAGCAGGCGGTCGCCAGCACCATCACGTTACCGTGCAAAATACCGGTATTCGGGCGGCATAACCGAATCCCATGGCGCACGCTGCCAGCAGCAGATTAATTATCACCGTGGAGCTCAGCGCGAACTCAGGTTGCGGCGCGGAGAGAAATTTTATCCATAATGTGACGGCGGTGAGGATAAAAATAGCGTAATGCCGTTACTGCCACGGGCGATTCGCCGGGTGACAACGCAATAGATTGCCCAGATGACTGCACCGCTAAATGCGGGCCGTAACTTAACGGATTGCTGTGAAGATTTTCAGCGATCTGGCTGAATGAGAATGCCTGCTCGCCGCCGAGCACGCGGCAGATACCCGCAATCGCCAGCAGCACACCGGCGATTGATCTTCGCCAGCTTATTAATACAGCTGTAATGAGCGGCTATCAAAGCGCATTATTCTGCTCTGTTTTATCGTGGTAGCGCTGGATGGTATGGATATCGCGCTGATGGGCTTTATCGCCCCGGCGCTGAAAGCCTCATGGGATGTCACGAATCACCAGTTGGGTGGCGTGATTAGCGCCGCGCTTATCGGCTTTGGCACTGGGAGCGATGTTTGCTGGCCCGCTGGCGGATCGTTTTGGTCGCCGGATCATCATTATTAGCAGCGTATTTTTCTTTGGCCTGTGGACGCTGGCTACCGCATTGTCACAAAACCTTGAACAAATGATGCTGTTCCGCTTTTTAACCGGTCTGGGATTAGGTGCGGCGATGCCAAATGTCGGCACGCTGGTGGCGGAGTTCTCTCCGGGCAAAGCGCTCATTTCTTATTACCGTGGTATTTTGCGGTTTTACCTTTGGCGCCGCCGCCGGTGGCTTTGCCGCCTCTGGTTAATTCCGCGATTTGGCTGGCATTCGGTGCTGTTGCTCGGTGGAATATTGCCGCTACTGGTCATGCCGTTTCTGCTCAAGTATCTGCCGGAGTCGGTGCGCTTTCTGCTAAGTCGTGGTGCGCCAGCGGAAAAATCCGCGCAATTGTCGAGAAGATGATGCCGGGGCGTACGCCGCCCGATGCGCGTTTCCTGTTACCTGCGCAGCAGCAGCAGCAGGGCGCGATGCGTACGGTTATCTCACGGAAGTATCTGACCGGCAGTCTGATGCTGTGGGGTAGCTACTTTATGGGGCTGTTTCTGGTCTATCTGATTGGCAGCTGGCTGCCATCATTGATAAAAGATATTGGCATGACGGTGACCCGGGCGGCGCTGGTTACCGCGATGTATCAGGCCGGTGGCGCCTCTGGTTAATTCCGCGATTTGGCTGGCATTCGGTGCTGTTGCTCGGTGGAATATTGCCGCTACTGGTCATGCCGTTTCTGCTCAAGTATCTGCCGGAGTCGGTGCGCTTTCTGCTAAGTCGTGGTGCGCCAGCGGAAAAATCCGCGCAATTGTCGAAGATGATGCCGGGGCGTACGCCGCCCGATGCGCGTTTCCTGTTACCTGCGCAGCAGCAGCAGCAGGGCGCGATGCGTACGGTTATCTCACGGAAGTATCTGACCGGCAGTCTGATGCTGTGGGGTAGCTACTTTATGGGGCTGTTTCTGGTCTATCTGATTGGCAGCTGGCTGCCATCATTGATAAAAGATATTGGCATGACGGTGACCATCGCCGCCCCTTGCCAGAAGGATAATGTCAGCGTGGAGTCGAGGATAAAGGCCGAAAGCAGGAGGAGATCACCGGAATAAAATAGCAGGCGGTCGCCAGCACCATCACGTTACCGTGCAAAATACCGGTATTCGGGCGGCATAACCGAATCCCATGGCGCACGCTGCCAGCAGCAGATTAATTATCACCGTGGAGCTCAGCGCGAACTCAGGTTGCGGCGCGGAGAGAAATTTTATCCATAATGTGACGGCGGTGAGGATAAAAATAGCGTAATGCCGTTACTGCCTGGGCGATTCGCCGGGTGACAACGCAATAGATTGCCCAGATGACTGCACCGCTAAATGCCGGGCCGTAACTTAACGGATTGCTGTGAAGATTTTCAGCGATCTGGCTGAATGAGAATGCCTGCTCGCCGCCGAGCACGCGGCAGATACCCGCAATCGCCAGCAGCACACCAGGAATAATCAACAGGCTGAACTTTTGCCGGTTAACCACTATCGACAGCACGACGGTGATTGCGGGCCAGAGATAGTTGACCATACCCACCTCAATC
This sequence comes from Teinopalpus imperialis, assembly GCA_029286865.1. Taxonomy (NCBI): domain Eukaryota; kingdom Metazoa; phylum Arthropoda; class Insecta; order Lepidoptera; family Papilionidae; genus Teinopalpus; species Teinopalpus imperialis. Next base: position 40,758 of record JAGSMU010000077.1, read on the forward strand.
GCCTGGGTGTGAGTATTGGCGAAACCCAGTGACAGTGAAAGGCACAGTTCATAACTGACAAACAACAGACTGCCAATCAATAAATAGGCGCGGGGAAAGGTGTTGATTCTGGGAAAACCGACGGTGAAAAGCAGCAGTAAAGCACTTAAAGTATAGATCATTGCCGCACCGCCTACCGCGCCAAATCCTTCACTGACACTGCGGATCAATCCGACAATGGCGCTCCATAACAGGATGGCGATCAGGCCAGTCAGCGTGGCTCTCTTTTGTGTCATTTATTATACAACCTCTTGCCCTCAGCGTTAAAACAGCGTGTCAGCCCATTCAGCCCGGCTCAGAGAGTACAGGGTAAAACGGAACCAGACAAAGTCCATATGAATCCGTTATCATAGCGCTCACTTTTTCGATGAAACCTGACGAATGTTATGACTGACGTTTGTGAGGGAGGTTTCGGCGTTACAGGAGCTATACCGTGAGCAGCACACCGGCGATTGATCTTCGCCAGCTTATTAATACAGCTGTAATGAGCGGCTATCAAAGCGCATTATTCTGCTCTGTTTTATCGTGGTAGCGCTGGATGGTATGGATATCGCGCTGATGGGCTTTATCGCCCCGGCGCTGAAAGCCTCATGGGATGTCACGAATCACCAGTTGGGTGGCGTGATTAGCGCCGCGCTTATCGGCTGGCACTGGGAGCGATGTTTGCTGGCCCGCTGGCGGATCGTTTTGGTCGCCGGATCATCATTATTAGCAGCGTATTTTTCTTTGGCCTGTGGACGCTGGCTACCGCATTGTCACAAAACCTTGAACAAATGATGCTGTTCCGCTTTTTAACCGGTCTGGGATTAGGTGCGGCGATGCCAAATGTCGGCACGCTGGTGGCGGAGTTCTCTCCGGAGCGAAAGCGCTCATTTCTTATTACCGTGGTATTTTGCGGTTTTACCTTTGGCGCCGCCGCCGGTGGCTTTGCCGCCTCTGGTTAATTCCGCGATTTGGCTGGCATTCGGTGCTGTTGCTCGGTGGAATATTGCCGCTACTGGTCATGCCGTTTCTGCTCAAGTATCTGCCGGAGTCGGTGCGCTTTCTGCTAAGTCGTGGTGCGCCAGCGGAAAAATCCGCGCAATTGTCGAGAAGATGATGCCGGGGCGTACGCCGCCCGATGCGCGTTTCCTGTTACCTGCGCAGCAGCAGCAGCAGGGCGCGATGCGTACGGTTATCTCACGGAAGTATCTGACCGGCAGTCTGATGCTGTGGGGTAGCTACTTTATGGGGCTGTTTCTGGTCTATCTGATTGGCAGCTGGCTGCCATCATTGATAAAAGATATTGGCATGACGGTGACCCAGGCGGCGCTGGTTACCGCGATGTATCAGGCCGGTGGCACCCTTGGTTCGCTATTTGCCGGCTGGCTGATGGACCGTTTTAATGCCAACTGGCGCTGGCGTCGATTTACGCCTGCGGCGCCATCTTTACCGTGGCGATCGGCTTCGCGCCAGCCGACGCGCTGGTAATGAGCGGCATCGCTTTCTGTAGCGGTTTTGCCTGAACGGTGCCAACACCGGAATGAATGCACTTTCTGCCAGCTATTACCCTACTCATGCACGCGCCACGGGTTCCAGTTGGATGCACGGCGTGGGGCGTATTGGTGCAATCCTCAGCGCCTTTGCCGGTGCTGAAATGTTGTCATTAGGCTGGAGCTTTACTCAGGTATTTTTGCTGCTGGCGATTCCGGCGCTGCTGACCTCGGTGATGCTACTGGTCAAAAGTGTTTTCGGCTACCAGCGTAAAGAATAACCACCGATTTGCGGGTGACATTGGTCGCCCGCCATGACTTTCTCGCAGTCGATCACAAATTCTGCATAATTTTCCCCGCAACCTCGCCAATCCATTACATTTGCTGGTAAATACGGCAACAGGGTAATGATGATGGAAAACCGTTGGGTCAGTGCAGACAGCATCCGTGAGCACTTTTCACAGGCGATGTCGGCGATGTATCAGCAGGAAGTTCCGCAATATGGCACCTTGCTCAGGCTGGTAGCGGAGGTAAATCAGCAGCAATTGCAGGCTGATCCGCTGTTGGCACAGCGTCTGACAGAGAGCGACGAACTGGCGCGGCTGAGCGTTGAGCGGCATGGTGCAATCCGCGTCGGTACTGCTGCCGAGCTGAGTATGCTGCGCCAGCTGTTTGCTATCATGGGTATGTACCCGGTGGGCTATTACGACCTGTCGCAGGCCGGAGTGCCGGTGCATTCCACTGCCTTTCGCCCGATAGACGACAGTGCGCTGCGGCGTAACCCGTTCCGACTGTTTACTTCCTTGCTACGTCTCGAGCTGATTGAAGATCCGGCGCTGCGCCAGCAGGCGAGCGAGATCCTTGCGGCGCGGGATATTTTACCGCACGCTGTCGCCAACTGGTGATGCTGCATCAGCAGCAGGGCGGATTTGATACGCAACAGGCAGTAGAGTTCGTTGAGCAGGCGTTGGAAACATTTCGCTGGCATCAGCAAACCACCGTCGACAGTGCGACTTATCAGGCACTCAGCGATCAGCATCGGCTGGTTGCCGATGTGGTGTGCTTCCCCGGTTGCCATATTAATCATCTGACGCCGCGTACGCTGGATATTGATCGCGTGCAGACCCTGATGCCGCAGAATGGCATTACGCCAAAAGCCATTATTGAAGGCCCACCTCGCCGTGCGGTGCCGATTCTGTTACGCCAGACCAGTTTTAAAGCGCTGGATGAGCCGGTGCGTTTTCGTGACCGCCACCGGGGGACGCACACTGCACGGTTCGGCGAGATTGAGCAGCGCGGCGTGGCGCTGACTCATAAAGGGCGCGAGCTGTATGATCGTCTGCTGGCGCAAGCCGGAAGCGGCAGTGATAATCTGCAACATCAGCAGCATCTGAGTGAGATATTCAGCGCCTTCCCGGATGATGAAGTCAGTCTGCGCCAACAGCAGCTGGCGTGGTTTGAGTACCGCCGCACGTCTGCCGGAGAAAACCAGCCGATAACCCCAGCAGTGATATTGAAAGTTTACTGTCACAGGGGATACTGCAAGCCGATCCGATTATCTATGAAGACTTTTTGCCGGTCAGCGCTGCCGGGATTTTCCAGTCTAACACGGGCAGTGAAAGTAAAGCGCGCTCGCAGGGCAGGCCAGTCGTCAGCAGTTCGAGCAGGCGCTGGGCGCGAAGGTGTATGATGAAATTGAACTTTACGCGCTGCGCGAACGTTGCAAGTAAATTGCGCTGCGGGTTGTTATAGCGTGGCATTAACAGGGTCAGTCAGTAACTGACCCTTTTTAATGATAACTATTGCAGGCGCGGGTTACGAATTAACGTATATTTCCCCGCACCGAGCAGCATGATAACCACGCTGCCGAAGAAAAAGCGCTTCCGTTTCCAGTGCCCACGCGCCAACATCAGTGCGTGACCAGAAAGCGCCGGTTTTCACCAGCAATGTTGCTACCACCATGTTCACCGCGATAATGAATGCCGCAGGACGCGTCATCAAACCGATAATCACCATCACGGGTGCAACTATTTCCCCGATCCATGCACCCGGGCGATGAATCGGGTAAACCATGAGCGGCCAGCATATTGGCTATCCAGCCGACACCATTCTGAATTTTCGCCTCGCCATGAAACAGCAATAAAATGCCAAAGGTCAGTCGCAGAAGCAGCTTCCCTAAGTCCGGATGATCAAAATGCGGGTAAAAGCGTTATTGATCGCGCTAAACATGATTTATTCCTTTTTCGTGTGATGAAGAATCCTGACACTGTAGTGCACGGATAATACGCAGTTTCCTTGCTTAACTCATTCAGCAAGTTGATTCATACCCTATTTTAGTCGCGTGACGCCACAGAATGTGGAGAATATCGGTGAGTTGCCCATATCAGATGCGCAAAGGCCACGGAAAATTTAATGATTAATGACTCACGAGTACGCATAAAACAGCAGAAGGTGAACTGCGCGGCAGTGTTGAAGATGACATTTCGGTATTCAGAGGCATACCTTACGCGGCCCCGCCAGTAGGCCCACTGCGCTGGCGAGCACCGGCAGCGGTGGAACCCTGGCAACAACTGCGCGATGCGACACAGTGGGGGAACTCAAGCTGGCAAAATCGCGAGTATTGCCTGGCAGCAGGCGGCGGCGATCCGGGAGTATTCAGTGAAGATTGTCTGTATCTGAATGTCTGGACGCCTGATGTCCAGCCGACGCAGCCGCTGCCGGTGATGGTCTGGATACACGGCGGTGGTTTTACTATCGGTGCCGGTGGGCTGGCCCTACAGCGGCGCGCCGCTGGCTTCTCGCGGAGTGGTGCTGGTTACGCTGAACTATCGCCTTGGTCATCTGGGCTTTTTTGCTCATCCGGCGCTGGATGCGGAATACGCTTCAGGTGAGGTGATTAACAATTTTGCGCTGCTGGACCAGATTGCCGCGCTGCAATGGGTTCAGCGTAATATTGCTGCTTTTGGCGGCGACAGCGCTAACGTCACCATTATGGGAGAGTCTTCCGGTGGGCGCAGCGTACTGTCGCTATTCTGTTCGCCGCTGGCGGAAGGATTATTCCATAAGGGCATTGTACAGAGCGCCTATTCATTACCGGATATGCCGCGTAACAAAGCGCTGAAGATGGGTGAGGCGGTTGCCAGCCATTTCAGCCTTAGTGGCGCAACGGCAGAGCAGCTACGTGCAATACCCGCAGAAAATTTCTGGCCGCTGGAGCATCCGCTCGCGCACGGTCCGGTGCCAATTGCAGGCGATCGGGTGCTGCCGGTTGCCTCGCTTAAGACGTTTAATCGTGCGCGTCAGCATAAATGTCCGTTAATGATCGGCAGCAACAGTGATGAAGCCAGCGTACTGGCATTTTTGGTGTTGATGCCGCGCAGTCAATCGCGATGATTCGTCGTCAACATAAGCTGGCACGGCGAGTGATAAAATGGCTCTATCCGGCGGCTGATGATGAGTCGCTTGGACGTCAGGTGGCGCGTGATATTGCGTTTACCACTATGGGCTATGTGGCGGCGATGGCACAGCATCGTGCAGGTGTGCGGGCTGGCGCTACTATTTTGATTATGTTTCCGAAAATGCGCGCGACCTCTATCCTGATGGCACTGGCATGGCAATGAAGTGCCGTATGTGCTGGATACTCTGAACAGTATGAATGCCGGCAGCGACCGTCCATTTACCGCTAACGATCGTCAGTTTGCACGGCAGGTCAGTGAATACTGGCTAAATTTTGCCCGTAATGTCACACCGCACTCGCGACATATTACCGGTGAAGTGGCGTGGCCGGCGTGGCATCCCGCCAGGGACAGCACGTTGCGCTTTGGCGACTTTCATCTGGCAGATATTCGTATCGAGAAAGACTTTATGAAGCGCAGAATGCAGATCTTCCGGCTGATGATGCGCACGCTGGTGCGGCTTAATTAGTATTATTCTCATTAAATATCATCCGTTGGCTGAATTGATTAATTCAGTCAATGAATTATCAATGCCCGTTAGTAAAAAGTTGTTTTATAGCAACAGGTTACTCAACACCTTAATGAAAGTAAGGTTTTGATACACAAGAATTTTTCGTGATAATTTTCTAAAATTTTCTGCTGTAACTGCCGATAACGGTTACTCGAGCCCGCTCATCAGGGGCTGAAATAACCGGTAATTACCGATTTGGAGCAGTTATGAACATTTTAAAAAATTTCACCATTCGCGCGGTGATGCTGTGGATTCTCGGCCTGTTCTGCTTGTTATGGATAGGGGTCGCGATGTACAGCGTTTACTCGCTGAGCGCGCTGGCAAAAGGTAATGAAGTCGATCGGCATATTGTCAGCCAGATGAATGTGCTGAGTAAGGGCAACGATCAATATTTTCGCTTTATCACCCGCCTGTCGCGGCTGATTGATGCCGGGCAGAGTGGGGTGGCTGATAACCCTGCCGATCTGGCTTCGGTACAAAATCCCTCGATAACATGCGTGCGCTGCTGGACGATTTTCGGCAGTTGTCACCGGGACCGATTGACGCCGGGGTGGTGAAGGCGGTTAGCGACAGCTGGCAGCAACTGCTTGAAAACAGGTGAAACCGCAGATGCAGGCCGCGCAGCAACCGACACTGGATGCTTATCGTCAGCAATCGCGTCATGTCACGCCAGCGCTGAGCCGCAGTTTTGGTGCCAGTGCCGAGAAATTCAACCTCGCGGCAGCAGAGATGCTGGATGATACCCGGGTAACCGTCGATCGTCTGACCTTTATGACCAAAATCATTATTGTCGTCGCCGTGATTATCGGGCTGCTGATTCTGCTGTTTACCGATCGCTATCTGGTCACCATGCTGGTGCGTCCGCTGGATGGTATTCGTGAGCATTTCCGCATCATTGCTGAAGGCGATCTTAGCCAACCGGTCAGTGATATCGGGCGTAACTGCGTTGGCAAGCTGGTGCCACTATTGCGGGCAATGCAGGATAGCCTGCGCGATGCGGTAGATGCGATTCGCGGCGGTACAGAAAATATCTGGCGCGGCGCGGCTGGGATCTCTGCCGGAAATAACGATCTCTCGTCGCGCACCGAGGAGCAAGCGGCGGCGCTGGAACAAACCGCCGCCAGTATGGAACAACTGACCGCAACGGTAAAATTTAACGCCGATAATGCGTCAGGCCAGCCAGCTGGCGGATAACGCCTCAGTTACCGCCGAAAAAGGCGGCAAGCTGGTCAGTAATGTAGTGACCACCATGCAGGGAATTTCCGGCAGTTCACATAAAATTGCTGAAATTACCCATGTGATTAACAGTATTGCCTTTCAGACCAATATTCTGGCACTTAATGCGGCGGTGGAAGCGGCACGTGCTGGCGAACAAGGCCGGGGTTTGCGGTGGTCGCCAGCGAAGTGCGCAATCTGGCGCAACGCAGCGCGGGCGCAGCTAAAGAGATAGAAGGGCTGATTGCTGATTCGGTGCAGCGTGTAGACAGCGGTTCACGGCTGGTCAATGAGGCGGAGTGCTACCATGAGTGAAATCCTGAGTGCAGTAACGGATGTCACTGAGATCATGAAGCAAATTGCTGCCGCCTCAGAAGAGCAGAGCAAAGGCATTTCGCAGGTGGGCACCGCAATCTCTGAGATGGACAGCGTGACTCAGCAAAATGCATCGCTGGTCGAGCAGGTCTCTGCTGCTGCCAGTGCGCTGGAACGTCAGACGGAAGAGCTGCAAAGTTCAGTCGCTAAATTTCGCCTGTCAGACAGCGGGGCGCAGTCACACCAGGATCGGTAAGCCATCCGCACAATTAAAGGCTGGTGGCGCTGATAAAAGCCGCAATCAGTGGGTTTCTTTCTGAGATTAATCGGCAGGGGCGGCAAGATATGGACTGCCGCCCGTAATCAGTTTATTTCGCTGCCAGCAGGCAGAGTTTTCGGCCAGCAGATACGACTTCACAAACGACGGTATCGGTAAAATTCAAACTTAGAATGAAAATTATGCGCGCCAGTGAAGAAGTTCGGCGTCAATAAGCCTTTTGCCGACAGCGCTGCACCATCGGTACCGCCGCGCATCGGAATCACCTTCGGCTCAATCCGACAATGGCGCTCCATAACAGGATGGCGATCAGGCCAGTCAGCGTGGCTCTCTTTTGTGTCATTTATTATACAACCTCTTGCCCTCAGCGTTAAAACAGCGTGTCAGCCCATTCAGCCCGGCTCAGAGAGTACAGGGTAAAACGGAACCAGACAAAGTCCATATGAATCCGTTATCATAGCGCTCACTTTTCGATGAAACCTGACGAATGTTATGACTGACGTTTGTGAGGGAGGTTTCGGCGTTACAGGAGCTATACCGTGAGCAGCACACCGGCGATTGATCTTCGCCAGCTTATTAATACAGCTGTAATGAGCGGCTATCAAAAGCGCATTATTCTGCTCTGTTTTATCGTGGTAGCGCTGGATGGTATGGATATCGCGCTGATGGGCTTTATCGCCCCGGCGCTGAAAGCCTCATGGGATGTCACGAATCACCAGTTGGGTGGCGTGATTAGCGCCGCGCTTATCGGCTTTGGCACTGGGGCGATGTTTGCTGGCCCGCTGGCGGATCGTTTGGTCGCCGGATCATCATTATTAGCAGCGTATTTTTCTTTGGCCTGTGGACGCTGGCTACCGCATTGTCACAAAACCTTGAACAAATGATGCTGTTCCGCTTTTAACCGGTCTGGGATTAGGTGCGGCGATGCCAAATGTCGGCACGCTGGTGGCGGAGTTCTCTCCGGAGCGAAAGCGCTCATTTCTTATTACCGTGGTATTTTGCGGTTTTACCTTTGGCGCCGCCGCCGGTGGCTTTGCCGCCTCTGGTTAATTCCGCGATTTGGCTGGCATTCGGTGCTGTTGCTCGGTGGAATATTGCCGCTACTGGTCATGCCGTTTCTGCTCAAGTATCTGCCGGAGTCGGTGCGCTTTCTGCTAAGTCGTGGTGCGCCAGCGGAAAAATCCGCGCAATTGTCGAGAAGATGATGCCAGGGCGTACGCCGCCCGATGCGCGTTTCCTGTTACCTGCGCAGCAGCAGCAGCAGGGCGCGATGCGTACGGTTATCTCACGGAAGTATCTGACCGGCAGTCTGATGCTGTGGGTAGCTACTTTATGGGGCTGTTTTCTGGTCTATCTGATTGGCAGCTGGCTGCCATCATTGATAAAAGATATTGGCATGACGGTGACCCGGGCGGCGCTGGTTACCGCGATGTATCAGGCCGGTGGCACCCTTGGTTCGCTATTTGCCGGCTGGCTGATGGACCGTTTTAATGCCAACTGGCGCTGGCGTCGATTTACGCCTGCGGCGCCATCTTTACCGTGGCGATCGGCTTCGCGCCAGCCGACGCGCTGGTAATGAGCGGCATCGCTTTCTGTAGCGGTTTTGCCTGAACGGTGCCAACACCGGAATGAATGCACTTTCTGCCAGCTATTACCCTACTCATGCACGCGCCACGGGTTCCAGTTGGATGCACGGCGTGGGGCGTATTGGTGCAATCCTCAGCGCCTTTGCCGGTGCTGAAATGTTGTCATTAGGCTGGAGCTTTACTCAGGTATTTTTGCTGCTGGCGATTCCGGCGCTGCTGACCTCGGTGATGCTACTGGTCAAAAGTGTTTTCGGCTACCAGCGTAAAGAATAACCACCGATTTGCGGGTGACATTGGTCGCCCGCCATGACTTTCTCGCAGTCGATCACAAATTCTGCATAATTTTCCCCGCAACCTCGCCAATCCATTACATTTGCTGGTAAATACGGCAACAGGGTAATGATGATGGAAAACCGTTGGGTCAGTGCAGACAGCATCCGTGAGCACTTTTCACAGGCGATGTCGGCGATGTATCAGCAGGAAGTTCCGCAATATGGCACCTTGCTCAGGCTGGTAGCGGAGGTAAATCAGCAGCAATTGCAGGCTGATCCGCTGTTGGCACAGCGTCTGACAGAGAGCGACGAACTGGCGCGGCTGAGCGTTGAGCGGCATGGTGCAATCCGCGTCGGTACTGCTGCCGAGCTGGAGTATGCTGCGCCAGCTGTTTGCTATCATGGGTATGTACCCGGTGGGCTATTACGACCTGTCGCAGGCCGGAGTGCCGGTGCATTCCACTGCCTTTCGCCCGATAGACGACAGTGCGCTGCGGCGTAACCCGTTCCGACTGTTTACTTCCTTGCTACGTCTCGAGCTGATTGAAGATCCGGCGCTGCGCCAGCAGGCGAGCGAGATCCTTGCGGCGCGGGATATTTTACCGCACGCTGTCGCCAACTGGTGATGCTGTGGATTCTCGGCCTGTTCTGCTTGTTATGGATAGGGGTCGCGATGTACAGCGTTTACTCGCTGAGCGCGCTGGCAAAAGGTAATGAAGTCGATCGGCATATTGTCAGCCAGATGAATGTGCTGAGTAAGGGCAACGATCAATATTTTCGCTTTATCACCCGCCTGTCGCGGCTGATTGATGCCGGGCAGAGTGGGGTGGCTGATAACCCTGCCGATCTGGCTTCGGTACAAAATCCCTCGATAACATGCGTGCGCTGCTGGACGATTTTCGGCAGTTGTCACCGGGACCGATTGACGCCGGGGTGGTGAAGGCGGTTAGCGACAGCTGGCAGCAACTGCTTGAAAACGGAGTGAAACCGCAGATGCAGGCCGCGCAGCAACCGACACTGGATGCTTATCGTCAGCAATCGCGTCATGTCACGCCAGCGCTGAGCCGCAGTTTTGGTGCCAGTGCCGAGAAATTCAACCTCGCGGCAGCGGTGGAACCACGGCAACAACTGCGCGATGCGACACAGTGGGGAACTCAAGCTGGCAAAATCGCGAGTATTGCACGGCAGCAGGCGGCGGCGATCCGGGAGTATTCAGTGAAGATTGTCTGTATCTGAATGTCTGGACGCCTGATGTCCAGCCGACGCAGCCGCTGCCGGTGATGGTCTGGATACACGGCGGTGGTTTTACTATCGGTGCCGGTGGGCTGGCCCCTACAGCGGCGCGCCGCTGGCTTCTCGCGGAGTGGTGCTGGTTACGCTGAACTATCGCCTTGGTCATCTGGGCTTTTTGCTCATCCGGCGCTGGATGCGGAATACGCTTCAGGTGAGGTGATTAACAATTTTGCGCTGCTGGACGATTTTCGGCAGTTGTCACCGGGACCGATTGACGCCGGGGTGGTGAAGGCGGTTAGCGACAGCTGGCAGCAACTGCTTGAAAACGGAGTGAAACCGCAGATGCAGGCCGCGCAGCAACCGACACTGGATGCTTATCGTCAGCAATCGCGTCATGTCACGCCAGCGCTGAGCCGCAGTTTTGGTGCCAGTGCCGAGAAATTCAACCTCGCGGCAGCAGGATGCTGGATGATACCCGGGTAACCGTCGATCGTCTGACCTTTATGACCAAAATCATTATTGTCGTCGCCGTGATTATCGGGCTGCTGATTCTGCTGTTTACCGATCGCTATCTGGTCACCATGCTGGTGCGTCCGCTGGATGGTATTCGTGAGCATTTCCGCATCATTGCTGAAGACGATCTTAGCCAGCCGGTCAGTGATATCGGGCGTAACGCGTTGGCAGCCGCGTTACCTATTGCGGCAATGAGGCCCCGCGCGATGCGGTAGATGCGCATTCGCGCGCTGTTTAACCCGAGTGCGCGGCTGAGATCCTATTGAAATAACGATCTCGTCGGTTTACTGGCGGGTCGGTGAATGCTGGCTAAATTTTGCCCGTAATGTCACACCGCACTCGCGACATATTACCGGTGAAGTGGCGTGGCCGGCGTGGCATCCCGCCGAGGACAGCACGTTGCGCTTTGGCGACTTTCATCTGGCAGATATTCGTATCGAGAAAGACTTTATGAAGCGCAGAATGCAGATCTTCCGGCTGATGATGCGCACGCTGGTGCGGCTTAATTAGTATTATTCTCATTAAATATCATCCGTTGGCTGAATTGATTAATTCAGCCAATGAATTATCAATACCCGTTAGTAAAAGTTGTTTTATAGCAACAGGTTACTCAACACCTTAATGAAAGTAAGGTTTTGATACACAAGAATTTTTCGTGATAATTTTCTAAAATTTTCTGCTGTAACTGCCGATAACGGTTACTCGAGCCCGCTCATCAGGGGCTGAAATAACCGGTAATTACCGATTTGGAGCAGTTATGAACATTTTAAAAATTTCACCATTCGCGCGGTGATGCTGTGGATTCTCGGCCTGTTCTGCTTGTTATGGATAGGGGTCGCGATGTACAGCGTTTACTCGCTGAGCGCGCTGGCAAAAGGTAATGAAGTCGATCGGCATATTGTCAGCCAGATGAATGTGCTGAGTAAGGGCAACGATCAATATTTTCGCTTTATCACCCGCCTGTCGCGGCTGATTGATGCCAGGCAGAGTGGGGTGGCTGATAACCCTGCCGATCTGGCTTCGGTACAAAAATCCCTCGATAACATGCGTGCGCTGCTGGACGATTTTCGGCAGTTGTCACCGGGACCGATTGACGCCGGGGTGGTGAAGGCGGTTAGCGACAGCTGGCAGCAACTGCTTGAAAACGGAGTGAAACCGCAGATGCAGGCCGCGCAGCAACCGACACTGGATGCTTATCGTCAGCAATCGCGTCATGTCACGCCAGCGCTGAGCCGCAGTTTTGGTGCCAGTGCCGAGAAATTCAACCTCGCGGCAGCAGGATGCTGGATGATACCCGGGTAACCGTCGATCGTCTGACCTTTATGACCAAAATCATTATTGTCGTCGCCGTGATTATCGGGCTGCTGATTCTGCTGTTTACCGATCGCTATCTGGTCACCATGCTGGTGCGTCCGCTGGATGGTATTCGTGAGCATTTCCGCATCATTGCTGAAGGCGATCTTAGCCAACCGGTCAGTGATATCGGGCGTAACTGCGTTGGCAAGCTGGTGCCACTATTGCGGGCAATGCAGGATAGCCTGCGCGATGCGGTAGATGCGATTCGCGGCGGTACAGAAAATATCTGGCGCGGCGCGGCTGAGATCTCTGCCGGAAATAACGATCTCTCGTCGCGCACCGAGGAGCAAGCGGCGGCGCTGGAACAAACCGCCGCCAGTATGGAACAACTGACCGCAACGGTAAAATTTAACGCCGATAATGCACGTCAGGCCAGCCAGCTGGCGGATAACGCCTCAGTTACCGCCGAAAAGGCGGCAAGCTGGTCAGTAATGTAGTGACCACCATGCAGGAATTTCCGGCAGTTCACATAAAATTGCTGAAATTACCCATGTGATTAACAGTATTGCCTTTCAGACCAATATTCTGGCACTTAATGCGGCGGTGGAAGCGGCACGTGCTGGCGAACAAGGCCGGGGTTTGCGGTGGTCGCCAGCGAAGTGCGCAATCTGGCGCAACGCAGCGCGGGCGCAGCTAAAGAGATAGAAGGGCTGATTGCTGATTCGGTGCAGCGTGTAGACAGCGGTTCACGGCTGGTCAATGAGGCGGGTGCTACCATGAGTGAAATCCTGAGTGCAGTAACGGATGTCACTGAGATCATGAAGCAAATTGCTGCCGCCTCAGAAGAGCAGAGCAAAGGCATTTCGCAGGTGGGCACCGCAATCTCTGAGATGGACAGCGTGACTCAGCAAAATGCATCGCTGGTCGAGCAGGTCTCTGCTGCTGCCAGTGCGCTGGAACGTCAGACGGAAGAGCTGCAAAGTTCAGTCGCTAAATTTCGCCTGTCAGACAGCGGGGCGCAGTCACACCAGGATCGGTAAGCCATCCGCACAATTAAAGGCTGGTGGCGCTGATAAAAGCCGCAATCAGTGGGTTTCTTTCTGAGATTAATCGGCAGGGGCGGCAAGATATGGACTGCCGCCCGTAATCAGTTTATTTCGCTGCCAGCAGGCAGAGTTTTCGGCCAGCAGATACGACTTCACAAACGACGGTATCGGTAAGAATTCAAACTTAGAATGAAAATTATGCGCGCCAGTGAAGAAGTTCGGCGTCAATAAGCCTTTTGCCGACAGCGCTGCACCATCGGTACCGCCGCGCATCGGAATCACCTTCGGCTCAATGTCCAGCTGCGCCAGCGCCGTAAAGATCAGATCGATCGCCCGGCGATCCTCGCCAATGGCATTGCTGATATTGCTGTAGGTATCAGTGATGGTGAACTCGACTTTACCGGTGGGATACTGCCCGGCAATCATCGCCGCCACATCGGCAATTTTTGCTTTCGCCGGGCAAAACTTTCCAGATCGAAATCACGAATCGATGCTTTGAGCTGCGCTTCATTAGAGTTGGCAATCAGATCGTTAAACCAGATATATCCTTCACGACCCTCAGTATGCTCCGGTGTCTCCAGCCGATCGAAATGGCTGATAAAGTCATGGGCCATCAGTAACGGATTGACCAGCACTCCTTTGCCGGACATCGGATGAGCGGTCACGCCAGTTAGCCGAATCTCTGCCGCTGCCGCGTTAAAATTTTCGTACACCACTTCCCCCAATTCGCAGCAGTCGATGGTATAAGCGAAATCGACGTCGAAACGGTTTTCAAATCCAGAGCTTTTGCGCCACGTAATCCAATTTCTTCATCGGGTACAAACGCCACCACGATATCACCGTGCTCACCGCTGAGATTTTCCATCAGCGTCATCACTACTGTCACTGCGGCTTTATTATCTGCGCCCAGCACGCTGGTACCGTCGCTGAAAATAATTTCCTGACCGTGGTAGGCGAGGATCTCCGGATGTTCTGCTGTGCGCAGCCAGATGTCCTGCTGCGCATTCAGACAGAGATCATGACCTTCAAAGCGCAGCGTTTGCGGGTGTATATCGGGGGATAAACCAACATCAACGGTATCAATATGGGTGATAAAACCGATGCGCGGTGCGGCAGGGCAATTACCTGGCTTAACCGCAGTCACGGTAGCAAATTCATCGATCACCACATTCTGCATGCCCAGTGCGCGCAGCTCTTCAGCCAGCATGTTGGCCATGTCATGTTGTTGCGGCGTGCTCGGAAGCACTGTCGCTTTGGCGTCGCTCTGGCTGGACACCGCAAGATAACGGTAAAACGTTGGGTTAACTGGCTGGCCAGATGGTGATTCATAACGCTTCCTTATCAGGTGAAACCGATGAGTTATTCAGTATGTTAGCAAATCATGTTATTTATTAAACAGATGTGAATTTGTTTTACTCACCGAGGTCGTGTTCAAGTCAATAAAAGCGAGGATAATGATGAAAAAATGGTTAGCCGGTTTGCGCTGGCGGCACTGACGCTGACGCTGGCGTCAACAGCTTCGGCAAAACGCTGGTTTTGTTCGGAAGGATCGCCAGAAAATTTTAATCCACAAATTTACACATCCGGCACCAGCGTTGATGCCAGCGCGGTTCCGGTGTTTAACCGGCTGGTGGATTTTAAAGTTGGTACTACTGAACTGACTCCGAGCACGGCGGAAAGCTGGGATATCAGCCCGGATGGTAAGGTCTATACCTTTCATCTGCGCGGGGCGTGAAGTTTCACAGCAATAAAACTTTAAGCCAACGCGTGATTTTAATGCTGATGATGTGATTTTCTCTTTTATGCGCCAGAAGGATGAGAACAACCCTATCACAAAATTTCTGGCGGTGCTTACACCAACTTTGAAAGTCTGGAATTTGGCTCACTGATTAGCGCCATAGATAAAGTGGATGATCATACGGTGCGTTTTACCTTATCGCATGCCGAAGCTCCCTTCCTTGCTGACCTCGCACGGTACTTTGCCTCGATTCATTCAGCAGAATATGCTGATGCAATGATGAAAGCCGGTACGCCGGAGAGAGTGGATATGGAGCCGATTGGTACCGGACCATTCCAGCTGGCGCAGTATCAGAAAGATTCGCGCATCTTGTATAAAGCCTTCCCGGAATATTGGCAGGGCAAGGCGAAGCTGGATCGCATCGTGTTTTCCATTACGCCAGATGCCTCGGTGCGCTATGCCAAACTGGAAAAAATGAGTGCGGTGATGCCATTCCCCAATCCGGCAGATTTGAAGCGCATGGAGCAAAATAAAGACATTGCGCTGATGCAGAAAGCGGGGCTGAATACTGGATTCCTCGCGTTTAACACCCAGAAGCCACCACTGGATAACGTTAAAGTCCGCCGGGCGTTGGCAATGGCGATCAATAAGCCAGCAATTATCGAGGCGGTATTTCAGGAACCGGCACGGTAGCAAAAATTTGCTGCCGCCGGGCGTCTGGAGTGCGGATAAAGGTCTGAAAGATTACGACTACGATCCCGTACAGGCTAAAGCGCTGCTGAAAGCTGCGGGCCTGCCTGAAGGAACCACTATCGATCTCTGGGCAATGCCAGTGCAGCGTCCCTATAACCCTAATGCGCGCCGGATGGCGAGATGATCGAGGCGGACTGGGGTAAAGTGGGTATCAAGGCCAATATCGTTAGCTTTGAGTGGGGCGAATACCTGAAAAGAGTCAAAATGGTGAACATCAGGCGGCACTGATGGGCTGGACAACCGCAACTGGCGATCCGGATAATTTCTTTGGCCCGCTGTTTAGCTGCACATCGGCAAATGGCGGTTCAAATTCGTCGAAATGGTGCTACCAGCCTTTTGAGCAGCTGATTACCGAAGCACGTGCAGAGCAGGATCAAAACAAACGTACCGCTCTGTATTTGCAGGCACAGAAGATCATGCATGAACAGATGCCGGCGGTGATGATTGCACACTCAACCATCTTCGAGCCGGTACGCAAAGAGGTATCAGGTTATGAAATTGATCCCTTTGGTAAGCATATCTTCTATCAGGTTGATTTGAAGTAGAGGAATACTGGCTTTTCCCGCAGTGGGGAGAGCCAGTTTGCTGTACAGGGGAAGTCAGCAGTAGGTGATATGTAACAGAGAGTAAAAAGAATGAAGTAATTGATTAAAAACGCAACAAAGTAAGAGGTCGTTAGTCCGGAGCTTTTATATTTTTAAGCGTTAACGCTTTATATCAGCAGCTCCAGACCAGCGACAAATAAAACAATGGACAAAGATTTCCACGGTGAAGGCTTGTCCGTCAATCTGCTCCAACATCGACAAATTGACAATGGTGATTACCTGCAGCTTTATAATCTGACTGGCTGTCTATAGGTAAAGACTTTAAATGATCTTAAGGATTAAAACCAGTTGGACTTAGGTATAGGTGAGCACTGTACTTTTATTTGTGCACGGTGCGCGACTAATTAGCATTAACAGCAGCAATAGATCAGAGGGTACTTCAATTTAATATGAAATGATTAGTCAGGTATTAAACTGCTTCCGGTGTATTAAGCTTAAAAGCTATAAATGCGGTGAGATTTTGACACAGGGGAAATATCGATGATCAATAACAGAGTGAGAGGTGATGCACTCAAGTGATTGAAAATATAGAATAAAACCAGCCATTCAACGTGAAGAAGTGGCATTGTTTTGCTTGTTTTTTCATCCTTTATCGCTGACGGATTGATAAGTTGCTTAATTGTCGAATTAAAGTGAATCAGATGTGATTATCTTCCGAAACTTTCAGCGCAGGTCAGTTGGGAGCGCGCCACAGTGGGGCAGAAAGCTAATCTGGCCGCAACTTGCTAATCGACAGGGAACAAGCATTGAAGAAGGTAAATCTTCGCAAGGCAGATAATCATTTTCTGGCGTAACCGGGTCCAGTTTGTTTTCAATGTTTGCGATTAATCAATGTGAGCTGGATGAGTAGCTAAACGATTATGGCATTAAATTATATCAATTGTATTTTTCTTCGTCAGTAATAATTAATCACTTTTGTGCGATTATATATTCTATGAATATAATTTTAATTTAAAATATTGCATTTCAAATTATATGTAATTTTTTTAATATACTAAAGTTTTGTTTATGATATACTCCACCTCCTTGTTAAGGACTGTCATGGGCGATAAGCGGAGGAGTGAGTGTCTAATCTATTCTTCAATAATGAATTTATTAACAATACGATAAAGGATTATCTGGAAAGGAAGCTGGATGGCTATCAGAACATCGAGTACGCCTATGCCATTATGAATAAGAAGAACCCGGCACAGTTCACCATCATTTCCAATCGGATGGAATGGTTCCAGATTTATACGGAAAATAATTATCAGTTTATCGATCCGGTTCTTATCACTGCCTCGCACAGAGTGTCGCCATTTTCATGGGACGAGAATATTGCCATTAAATCCGGTCTGAAAATACCCAAGATCTTCGACATGGCACGCAATTATGATTTTATCAACGGCTATACCTTTGTGCTGCACGATCAGAATCATAATCTGGTGGTACTCTCTATTATTATCGATAAGCACAGCGGTAATAATACCGAAGAAAATTATTAAGAACAAATCTGAATTGCAGATGCTGCTAATTACAGCCCATGAGAAACTGTTGTTACTCTATCAGGAAGTGAACAGCATCGCCGAAAATGAAAAAGTAGATAAAGAGATATTTTCAAAGCGTGAAAATGAAATTATCTACTGGGCAAGTATGGGCAAAACCTATCAGGAAATTGCACTTATCCTTGGGATAAAACTGAGCACAGTGAAGTTCCATATCGGCAATGCTGTTAAAAAATTAGGTGTTACTAACGCCAAGCACGCTATAAGGCTGGGCATTGAGTTGCAGCTGATCAGGCCGGTGCTGCCCGACGCTAAACGATAATGGCCATGAAGTTAACTCATTGAATGATGATGGGTTTTCTTTAATTATCCGCTCAATAAGAATGCGTTGATTCACGGCATCTACCGGCATGAAAATTAAGTAAATAGTATCATTCTTCTCTGATAAGCCTTTCTCAACCACTGAAATAAGCCATCCTGAGCGTTTGAATATAATAAACATCGGGTGGCTGACGATTGCATAAATTCCCTTATGCCCGGCATGCCGACTGTAGTTAATCATCGATAAGAAAAGTAATGTACTGATCGGTTGCTGACTGATGCCCAGATCACGGCGCGCTGCTTATCGATAAATAATCTGCTGGCATCGACATAGTTTCCTTCGGCAATTCTATATTATTGAAATAAGATTTAAATGTTCCGGTTATCATATTGTGATACTTAGTTTCAATAAATCGAATGCTACAAATCACCATGTTTTTATAAACACCAAATAAGTAGTTAGTATGCGCATTGTCATACTCATCGAACTCCATATTATTTTCACAATTAACTAACCAGTTCAGGCGGTCTTTAAATGTTTTCTTTCTCAGCGTAAATAACTCTTCGGATCTGTTATCAGACAGTAGATTGTAGTTTACATTGAATATTTTTAACATTTTGATAGTTCCTAAGTTAATTATTTTATACAGAATCTTCTTTATTCTTTAAAGAACTTTATCATTAAGGCGAGACTAAGTAAATAATTCGATAAGCCTTATTGCACTGTTTATCGCAACGTTTTTGTCTTTACAGATTTTGATTATTTTTTCAGAATAAGCGGACATTTTATGTCGCAACTTGTTTGTTTTAGGTGAGATTGTTTTATAAAATTAATGTTCTAATCAGGCTAAGATATTGATAATTCGACAGCGGAATAAACGAATAATTCGAACGTATCATTCGATTTCATGGGCTTAGCGACGCTTTTCATTTACTGCCCGCGGCAGGGATGCAGAGGGAGAAGAGAGGAAATGGTTAACAGCTTTAATTATGGATGATTATTATAATTTCATTAATGTTTTGCGGTGGTGAAAGTTTAAAATTGATCGTTCTTCTGCGCTGATGAATGAAGAAAAAAGATAGATTATTTACGTAATGAATATAGCTCCGCTGGCCGCCATCAAAAGCCGAAATCGCGATGCATTAGCTCGCTTTGCTGTTTTAGTTCGTGGCTGGCAAATTGCAAAACAAGCGCAGGGCGGCACTGTGCTGACGACCCGGGGGAGTCTGAATCTGTAAGCTTCGCTGGCTGAGCTGTTCGACGCCAAACTTTTTCAGCACCAGGCCATGCTCCTGCGGCTGGTACATTACGGTAAAGTGGCTGCACAGGGTTATCGCCAGCGGTGAATTGAGCATAAAACTGTAATGGCTGGAGAAGGCGTTACAGGTGAGTACCGGCTCAATAAAGATACCGCTCATTTGGCAGGCGAGATCGAACAGTTGACGCACCGTGGTGCCGGACTCCGGCAAAACCACCGGATAATGCACTAAATCGTTCAGCGTTACCTGCTGCTGCGCCAGTGGATGCTGATGCTGCATGACAATCAATACCGGCGCGGCATAAGCGCTAACGACATCCACGCCGCGTTCCGGATGTAAACTGAACTGGAATGCCACATCGCACTCGCCGTCGCGCACCCGCTCGGCCACTTCTTTGCCGCTGCCGGGATTGAGACTGAAAGTCACCGCCGGATTCTGCTGTCGAAACAGGGCGAACAGAGTGGGGAGCAGAGAAAACGCCATGCCGTCAGTACAGGCGACGCGAATCAGCGTGCGACGAACGGCAGTCAGACCCTTGATTTCAGCGATGGCGTGTTCCATATCCAGCAAACTTTTTCGCACGTGATTTTCAAAAATCTGCCCGGCCTCGTTAAGGGTCATTCCACGTGCATGACGTTCAAACAGCGGTACGCCGATCCGCGCCTCCAGCCGTTGTATCTGGCGACTGATGGCCGATACCGCCACATACAGTTGTTCACTGGCCGCACTTAACGAGCCGCTGTTAGCCACCGCGAGAAAATAACGGATTTCACTACTGTGCATTAACCTGCCTCATAAAGGTGCATGCCTTATTATCGGGCAGCTTAGCTTTGCTTTGAAAGCAACCATTGTTTCAAAATTAACAATTGTGGCAAAGCGTGTTTTTAGCTTAGATGAATCGCATAACAAAACAGACAAACACAACAGGCAAACTATGACAGGTGAACAGGCAATCGCGCTGGCGACGGCGTATTTTGACAGTGGGGAATTCCGGCAGGTTCTGGCACGTCGCGTGGCGATGGTCACTGAAAGTCAGCGCGACGATCGTGATACAGAGCTGCTGCGCTATCTTGATAGCGAGATTGCGCCAGCGCTGAGCGCACTGGGTTTTGAGTTACACCATTTTGCTAACCCGCAGGCGCAAAACCGCCCGTTTCTGATCGCCACCCGGGTTGAAGACCCGCAGTTGCCGACCGTGCTCTGTTACGGGCATGGTGATGTGGTATTTGGCGATGATGAAAACTGGCGTAGTGGGCTAACGCCATGGCAGCTGGTTGAAGAGGGCGACCGCTGGTATGCACGCGGCAGTGCGGATAATAAAGGACAGCACAGCGTTAATATTGCTGCACTGGAACAGGTATATCAAGCGCGTGGCGGCAAGCTGGGATTTAACTGCACTTTCCTGTTTGAAATGGGAGAAGAGATCAGTTCTCCGGGGCTGGCGGAAATTTGTCAGCAGCAACAGCAGCTGTTGAAAGCCGACCTGTTTATTGCTTCTGACGGACCGCGCCTTAATGCTGTGCGTCCGACGCTGTTTCTCGGTTCCCGTGGCTGCATTAACTTTCGCCTCAGCATTAATGCCCGGGAAAAGATTATCATTCCGGTAACTGGGGCGGCCTGCTGACCAATCCTGGTACGCAACTGGCTAACGCTATCGCTTGTCTGGTTAATGAAAAAGGGCAGTTGCAGGTCGCTGCGCTGAAACCTCCGGCGCTGACGGCGGCGGTGCGCGAAATTCTCAGCGATATTGATCCGGCGGGCGGTGAAAGCGATCCTGTGATCGATAGCCTCTGGGGGGAAGAAGGGTTGTCATCCGCAGAACGCCTGTACGGCTGGAATACTCTCGAGGTTCTCTCTTTTCTTACCGGCAATCCGGCTCGGCCAATGAATGCCATTCCGTGCAAGGCCACCGCAGTATGTCAGCTGCGCTTTGTGGTTGAAACTGACTGGCAGAATCTGGCGCAGCACGTCAGTGAACATCTGCAGCGGCATGGATTTAATAATATTGAGGTTGAAGTGCTTCGCGGCTCTCCGGCGACGCGGCTTGATCCGACCGATCCACTGGTGAGCTGGGCGCTGGGGCTGATGGACAAAACCAGTGGCAAGAAATCTGCCCTTTTACCCAATCTAGGCGGCTCACTGCCGAACGAGGTGTTCTCCGATATTCTTGGCTTACCGACACTATGGATTCCGCACTCTTATCCTGCCTGTGGTCAACATGCGGTGGATGAACATATGCTGAAATCTATTGCGCGTGAAGGATTGCAAATAATGACCGCGCTGTTCTGGGATCTGGGTGAGCAGGGCACCGCCCTGATTGTGCAGCATCAGAGGCATAAAACTTCGCGGGGCAGCATCATGAGTGAAGCCGCGCAGCAGCTTCAGGTTTCCAGTCCGGCGAAACCCAATCTGCATAAAACGCTGTTTGCCACCTGCATTGGCAATGCGCTGGAGTGGTTTGATATTGCGGTTTATGGCTTTTTGCCAGCTATATCGCCCATGCCTTTTCCCGACCGAGGACGCATCGGTTTCACTGTTGCTGGCGCTGGGCAGTTTTGGTCTTTCGTTTCTGATCCGGCCGCTCGGTGCGGTAGTGCTCGGTGCCTATGCCGACCGCGAAGGGCGGAAAAAGCCCTGCTGGTGTCGATTTCGCTGATGCTGGTCGGCGGGGCGATTATTACCTTTATGCCGACTTACGCCTCCATCGGCACGGCAGCACCAGTGCTGATTATGCTGGCTCGCCTGATTCAGGGTTTTCCGCTGGCGGAGAGTTTGGCAGCTCTACCGCGTTTTTAGTCGAGCACTTTCCCGAGCGTAAAGCCTTTATCGCCAGCTGGCAGTTTGCCACCCAGGGCGCGAGTACCCTGATGGCTTCCGCTTTCGGGCTCGGCCTGACCTGGTGGCTGAGTGAAGCGCAAATTCAGCAGTGGGGCTGGCGAATTCCGTTTGCTTTCGGGCTGATCATCGGGCCGGTTGGCCTGTATATTCGCCGTCATCTGCATGAGCCGGCCAGCTTTAAGCCGCAGCAGGATAAATCGCGTGCGCCGCTTAAAATTCTCGCCGGTCGGCAGAAAGAGCTGCTGCTACTGGCGATTGGCCTGATGGTCATTTCTACCGCCATTAATTACATGCTCAATTATGTGCCAACTTATGCGACTAAAACCTGCATCTGCCGGGGTCAGTCGCCTTCACCGCCACACTGATTGCCGGGGTGATTCTGACGGTGGTTACGCCACTAATGGGGCTGTGGGCTGAAAAATCGGACGGATGCCGCTGATGTGGAGCGCATTAATTCTGCTTATTATCACCATTTATCCGGCGTTTAGTATGGTTGTTAACCATACCACGCCGCTTACCCTGATTTTGCTGGTTGGCTGGATGGCATTACTAAAGTCGATCTACTTCTCTACCGTACCCTCGTTAATGGCCGATCTGTTTCCAATGGAAACCCGCGCCAGTGGCATGGCGATCAGTTACAACATCGCGGTAACGGTGTTTGGTGGCTTTGCCCCTTTGATATGCAGTTTGCTGATTACCGCCACCGGCACCAGCCTGGCACCCAGTTATTATCTGATGCTGTTGGCTCTGCTTAGTGGCTGGGCGTTACTGCGCAGCCAGCGACGACTGGCATAACGGCAGGTTTAACAACGGCGTAAGCAAAGTGCTTGCGCCGTATCAATCGATATATCGCACAGGGAAATAAAGAAATTCATATTATTCAAGCTGATATTTTTATTAAGTAAAAATTTTTCCGGCGACACTTTTGCTAAAATAAAATTACCTTATACTGCTGCTTCTGACAGGATTGTTAAGGTGAACGACTATGGAACAGTTTCTTCTCCGCAGTAATGAATATAACTTTGGTTATCAATCTGCCCAGCCAACTGAAAGCAGCGTAATCGAATTATTTCTTAAGCACGTCAACGCGTTTCCGCAGCACCCGCGATTATTACTCCGGAAAAACCATTAATTATCTGGAGCTGGCGCAGCGAGCCAGTTCACTGGCCGTCTGCACGGCTGAAATGGAGATACATTCTGAAAAGCCGGTGGCTATTTTACTGCCGCCGGGTATTGAAAATATACTCTGTCAGCTGGCGATATTATGGGCTGGAGGCAGCTGCGTTCCGCTCGATCCTCACTGCCGGATAGCCGATTAAGTTTCATGCTGGAAAATGTAGCGGTCAATTTAATTCTGACCAATAATGCTGCGCAGCGTGCTGATTTACCCGGACGCCAGTTGATGCTGGAAAATATCGCCCCGATGGAGGGTGCAATCCAGCAGATGCCGCATTGTAAATTACAGCGGCATCATCGCAGCCATATTTTATTTACCTCAGGTTCTGTTGGCCGACCAAAAGCGGTAGAAATTGAATCAAGAGGAATTATTCGTCTGGTAATTAATACACAATATGTGACGCTAAGCCGTAGCGACCGCGTGGCTGCAATTGCAAATCCGACATTTGATGCCTCGCTGTTTGAAATCTGGGGGGCGCTGCTTAACGGGGCCGCAGTGGTAATTATCGCAAAGGAGACGGTAATCGATCCGTGGTTATTTGCTACGGCATTGCAGCAGTATTCCGTCAGCGTGATGTTTATCACCACCGCCTTATTTAATCTGGTGGCAACAACCTGTCCTGAGGCTTTTCGCTACATCAACACGTTGTTGGTTGGTGGAGAGGTCGCTAATCGGGCGACGCTGATGAAAGTGTTAAACAGCGCGCCGCCGCGCCGCTTAGTCGCGGTATATGGCCCGACCGAGTGCACGGTATTTGCGCTCAGTTGCGAAGTGCACTCGGCAGAGGCAATCACTGACGATGTGCCGATTGGCCTGCCTATTGATAACACCTGTGCACGGGTGCTGGATGACCAAAAATCCGGTGGCTGCCGGGACCATTGGTAATCTGTATGTTGGTGGTGATGGCGTGGCTCGTGGCTACTGGAATCAGCCGCAGCTTAATGCGCAGCAGTTTATCACTTTCCATTCAGCAGCAGATAACCAGCCGCAACGCCTTTATCATACCGGCGACTTAGCCTGGCAGCGTGCTGATGGGTTGTTTATGTTTGCCGGTCGCCGGGATAATCAAATTAAGATCCGCGGGCATCGGGTTGAACTCGAAGAGATAGAGCATCAGTTACTGGAAAGTGAGCTGTTACAGGCGGCGGCAGTCTGTGTAGTTAAAACAGCTTCGCGGAACCGCTGCTGACCGGGTTTATCGTGCCAGTATCGCCTAACAGATTTAATAAGAGTGAAATAGAGCAGTGGATCAAACAGCGTCTGCCTGAGTATATGCTGCCGCGCCTGACGGTGGTCAGCAGCCTGCCGATGACCGTCAGCGGCAAGATCGACCGGCAGTTGCTGCTGGCTGGAATTCAGGAGAAACACCGCCTGGCACCGGCTGCTGATGCGGATATGCAGCATAAACAGTCAGTTATTCTGCGAGTCTGGCAAGAGGTGCTTAATGCGCCGGACATAACCCTTGATGACGATTTTTTCAGTGGGGCGGTAATTCACTGCAGGCAGCCAGAGTCGTAATTGAAGCCAGTAAAAGCTTGGTCGGCGGGTATCGGTGCAAAATTTATACGATGCACCTTCGCCGCGCCGGATGGCGCTGAGTTTGCAACAAGAAGAGGTAGGCAACTCTGACGATCCTGCACGATCATGCGCAATGACAGCCGCTTGCCTGCCGATATTCAGCCACATGCCAGCGAGCTGCCAACCCGTCGCAAAGTGGTGTTACTGACCGGCGCTAGCGGTTTTCTTGGGGCGTTTTACTGCGCGATCTGCTGCTTCAGCCTGATACGGAACGGGTAATTTGTCTGGTGCGTGCTGCCAGCAACCCACAGGCGCGACTGCGGCTTAAGCATAATTTGCAACAGTATGGATTATGGCAGCAGGCATTTGATGCCCGGATTGAGGCGCTTGCCAGCGATATTGCGCAGCCGAATCTGGCACTGGATAAAGTGGCATATGAGCATCTGGCTCAACAGTGCGACCTGATATTTCACGTGGCTGCGCATGTTAATTATATTCAGCCTTATTCAGCTCATTATGCTGCTAACGTGCTTGGTACACTTAACATTTTACGCTTGGCAGTTAAGGGAAAAACCAAGCCGCTGCACTATGTGTCAACCATTGCTGTATTCGGCCCGGCAAGTTTGTTTTCACCCGTAAAGCGTATTTATGAGGGTGATGAACTGACCCCGTTCCTCAAAGGGATGCAATATGCTTCCGGTTATTCACAAAGTCAGTGGGTGGCTGAAAAATTAATCTGGCAGGCAAGGGAACGCGGCATTCCACTGGCGGTCTATCGACCGTGATTTATTACCGGAGACAGCGAAAGCGGTGCGGGAAACTCAGCTGATTTTATCGCCCGGATAATTAAAGGCTGCATTAAAATGGGTGCTTCACCACTATTGTTTAACCAACGTGATGAATTCATTCCAGTCAATTACGTCAGCGCCGCGCTAATCCATATTTCACGCGATAATATCAATCTGGCGAAGGCTTTCCATCTGGTACCGCCGGACCCGAGTCAGTCTGTCGACTTTAATGCGTTTTCGAGTTGATTAATCAGTGTGGATATCCCTTGCAGCCGCTAAGTTATACCGAATGGCTGGCTCGGCTGGAAACGGATCAATCCGCTGATAATCCGTTAACCCCGCTGCTGCCGATGCTTTCTGAAGTAGTCTGGCGGCAGAAGACCCGTTGGGAATTATATGAAAATATGCCGGTTTATGACGCAAGGAATATGAGGCTGGCACTGGAAAATATGACTTCTCCACTATTTTCACCAATGAACCGGCAGCTGTTAATGCGTTATCTTGATTACTGGCGCACCACAGGAATTCTACCGTAACGAGGCGTTATCGTCGCTGAGCGATCCTGAAGCTCATGAGCGCAGGATCGCTTATTTACTCATGTTACATCAAGCTGCGTGATGTATTTCACATCCCGCAGATGTCAGTTGCCCGATTTTTTGAGACAGCTCCCATAATTACTCAATTTGTATGGAAACCGGTTTCCATATCGTTTCCACTCACGGTCATATCACCGACTGGGAGTAAACGTTATGCACAAGATTATGCTTTGTTGTTCCGCCGGGATGTCTACCAGTTTACTGGTGCGCAAAATGCTGGAAGAGGCCGATAAACGCGGGTTGGCAGTCGATATCGCCGCTTACAGTGCCACAGAATTTGACGATCGTTTTGCCGATTACCGTGGTGCTGCTGGGGCCGCAGATAAAATATATGCTGGAGACGCTGGCGGAAAAAACCGTTGCTTCCGGCATTCCGGTAGCACCGATCAATATGATGGATTACGGCATGCAACGCGGCGATAAGGTGCTCGATTTTGCGCTTGAGCTGATTGCTCAAAAAGGAGCCGCCTGATGAGCTCGGTCTATCAGGTATTGATCAATATCATCGAGCGTAAAATCACGCCGATGGCCGGAGCCGTGGGCCAGCAACGGCATGTTATCGCGATTCGCGATGGCTTTGTTGCCGCGCTGCCGTTTATGATTATTGGCTCGTTTATGCTGGTGTTTATCTTTCCGCCTTTCTCGCCGGATACCACGGCGCTTCGCTCGCGCACGGCTCGATTTCTCCGTCAATCACCGTCAACAGCTGATGCTGCCTTACAACCTCAGTATGGGAGTGATGACCTTTTTATTTCAGTTGGCATTGGTGCGAGTATTGGTAAACATTACAAGCTCGACCCGGTGATGACCGGTTTGCTGGCTTTATGGGTTTTACTGGTGGCGGCACCTTACCGGGATGGCAAAATCGCCACTGATTACTTCTCCGGGCAGGGAATTTTCACCGCTATTATCACCGCACTGTATACCAGTGAAGTGTATGCATGGCTGAAGCGCCACAACATTACCATCCGCTTGCCGAAAGAGGTGCCGACCGGCGTCGCGCGCTCTTTTGAAATTCTGATCCCGGTGATCGTGATTGTTGCGACACTGCATCCGCTGAATTTGCTGATTGAATCACGGACCGGAATGATAATTCCGCAGGCGATTATGCATCTGCTGGCGCCGCTGGTATCGGCCTCGGACTCGCTGCCAGCAGTGCTGATTTCGGTGCTGGTGTGTCAGGTGCTGTGGTTTGCCGGTATTCATGGCGCGCTGATCGTCACCGGAATTATGAATCCTTTCTGGTTAACCAACACGGCGGCGAACCGGGCAGCGCTGGAAGCCGGTAGCCTGTTGCCACATACCTATCTGATGGGATTCTGGGATTTTTATCTGCTGATTGGCGGCGTCGGTTCGACTTTACCCACAGCCTTCCTGCTGTTACGCAGCCGCGCCATTCACTTGCGCACCATTGGTAAGATGGGTGTAGTACCCAGCATCTTTAATATCAATGAGCCGATTCTGTTCGGCATGCCGATTATTATGAATCCGCTGTTTTCCTGCCGTTTATCTGTGTGCCAATGATTAACGCCGTATTTGCCTGGACAGCAATTAAGCTGGGCTGGGTTGCGCAGGTGGTGTCGATGGCTCCATGGACCACGCCGGGACCGATAGGTGCTTCATGGGCTGCCAACTGGGCGCTTAGCCCGGTGTTTATGTGCCTGTTTTGTATGGTGATGTCGGCACTGATGTATCTGCCTTTCCTGCGCGTTTACGAGCGCACCTTGCTGCAGCAAGAAGCAGAAAACCCACAAAACGGCGCAGCTGCGCAGGGTAACGATCTTCCGGCCCGTACTTAAGGAGCAATTTCCATGCAATATCAGTTTCCTGACAATTTCTGGTGGGGCAGTGCCAGTTCAGCTCCGCAAACAGAGGGTCACAGCCTTAACGCGGGTAAAAGCGCCACGATCTGGGATCACTGGTTTCAGCAGCAGCCTTCGCGTTTTCATCAGCAGATTGGCCCGGCAGACACCTCAGGTTTTATCAGCACTGGCGTGAAGATATCGCCTTGTTAAAGCAGCTTAATCACAACACCTTTCGAACGTCGATTTCGTGGGCGCGTTTAATACCGGACGGGCGCGGTGCGCTGAATCCGCAGGCGGTGGAGTTTTACCAGCAGATGATTGACGAGATGCTGGCGCAGGGGATTACGCCGTTTATCAATCTGTTCCATTTTGATATGCCGCTGGTAATGCAGCAGCAGGGCGGCTGGGAAAACCGCGAGGTGGTCGCCGCTTATGCTGACTATGCCGACCAGTGTTTTCAGCTGTTTGGCGACCGGGTGAAGCACTGGTTTACCTTTAACGAGCCAATTGTGCCGGTAGAGGGCGGTTATCTGTATGATTTCCACTATCCGAATGTGGTGGATTTTAAACGCGCGGCGACGGTGGCTTATCATACAATGCTGGCCCATGCGCTGGCGGTTAAAAATATCGTCAGCGTCAGCAGGACGGTGAAATAGGTATTATCCTCAACCTGACACCGTCGTACGCCCGCTCTGAGAATCCGGCAGATCGGCAGGCGGCTAATATCGCCGACCTGATGTTCAATCGCAGTTTCGATCCGGCGCTGCGTGGAGAGTATCCGCAACAGCTGATTGAGTTACTGGCGCAGCATGGTCAGTTACCGGCGTGTCAGCGGGCGACAGCGCACTGCTGGCGAGTGGCATCGTCGATTTACTGGGGATCAATTACTATCAGCCACGACGAATTAAAGCTCGCGACTCGCTGGTTAATCCCGACAGCCCGTTTATGCCAGAGTGGTTTTGACCACTATGAGATGCCGGGCAGGAAAATGAATCCTTATCGTGGCTGGGAGATTTACGAGCCGGGGATTTATGACATTCTGACCAATCTGCGGCAAAATTATGCCAATCCGCGCTGCTTTATTTCGGAGAACGGTATGGGCGTCGAAAATGAAGGGCGCTTTGCGCAACATGGCCAGATTCAGGATGATTACCGTATCGATTTCGTTCGGGAGCATTTGCAGTGGGTTCATCGTGGTATCAGTGAGGGCAGTCACTGCCTCGGGTATCATATGTGGACCTTTATCGATAACTGGTCATGGTGTAATGCCTATAAAACCGCTATGGATTTGTCCAGCTTGACCTGCAAACACAGCAGCGCAGTGTGAAAAAGTGGTGAATGGTTTGCCCGCACCGCCAGCGAAAACGGCTTTTCCAGCCAGCAGTAGACATTACAGAGAGCAATGATGGCGAGTATTAACGATGTATCGCGTCTGGCCCAGGTATCCAAAGCAACAGTTTCACGCGTGCTGAGTGGCAGTCGTGGCGTCAAAGAGGAGAGCCGTGATGCGGTTCTCCGTGCAGTGGAGATTCTCAACTACAAACCGAATGTCATTGCGCAGTCACTTACCAGCCAGACCACCCACTGTATTGGGGTGATCTGCGCCACGGAGCATATCCAGCAGGCCACGGGTTATCTGCAGGCGCTGGAGAAACAGCTGAGTTTGCACCAAAAGCATCTGTTGTTACGCTTTGCCAATACTACCGCGTCGGTTGAGCAGGCGATTTCTGAACTCAGTACCGGATTATGTGATGCGGTGATGGTGGTTGGCGCACGTTTTCCGCTGCCTTCCAGCGCGCAACAGGCGGTACTGATCGACTGTCTGAACGCCTCGGGTAAACAGCAGATTGGCATTGATTATGAATTTGCCAGTCAGACCGCCAGTCACTATCTGTTTACTCAGCAGCGCCGCAAAATCGCGCTGCTGAATTTCAATCGGGGTGAGGCGGCAGAGCAGGTTTTGCAGGGCTATCGTTGCGCGCTGGAAAGCATGGCGATGCCGTTTAACCGACAGTTAATCATGGATGAAGAGCAGTCTGTCAGCGTGGCATTGCAGGGATTGATTAATCGTCGGGTGGCCTTTGATGCGTTACTGGTGACGGATTATTACCGTGGTCTGGAGGTGGTCGAGTTGCTGAAACAATATCAGCTGGCGGTACCGCAGCAGGTAATGGTGTTTAGTATAGATGGATCGACGGCTGCTTTTGCTGACCCGCTGCTGCCGCTGATTAGCTTTCCACTGGAAACGCTGGCTCAGCGTGCCATTAAACTGATTGTCGGCAGCGAGCAAGATTTTCCGCCATTGCGCGGCAGTTTATTGACGCCACGGTAAAAACGGGCCAGTTTGACTGGCCCATCATCAAGCTTCGGCTCACTGAAATTGCAGATAAGCCACGTGAGTTTGTAGATACTCTTCCAGTCCATGACGGCCATCGGCACCGCCAACCCCGGATTTACGCCATCCGGCGTGGAACCCTGCATTGCTTCAAAGTTTTCGCGGTTAATATAGGTTTCACCAAACTTCAGTTTGCGCAGCGCAATCATCGCCGTATTGATATTGCTGGTGAAAATCGACGACGTCAGGCCATACTCACTGTCATTGGCCATTTCAATCGCTTCATCCAGCGTGCGGAAAGTGGCGACCGGCAGTACCGGCCCGAAAATTTCTTCATGCATAATTGGCATCTGCTGCTTCACGTTGGTAAGAATGGTTGGCTGGAAGAAGAAGCCTTTATTCCCGGCTCGTTTACCACCGATAATCACCTGTGCGCCTTGTTCTACGGCTTTAGCTACTTTCTCTTCAACGCGCTGCAATGCCGCGGCGGTAATTAACGGGCCCATATCCAGCTCTTTTGCTGCGCCGGATCGCCAAAGGTCACCTGCTGAAAAGCGGCGGTAAGGCGGGTGATAAAGTTATCGTATATCTCTTCCTGTACGTATACGCGCTCGGCGCAGTTGCACACCTGTCCGCTATTGATCACGCGTGAACTGACGATCGCCTTCACGGCGATATCAAGGTCAGCATCATTCATCACGATAGCGGGGGCTTTACCGCCCAGCTCCAGCGAAACTTTAGTGACGTTTGGTGCGGCGGCCTTCATGGTTTCAATTCCGGCGTTAACACTGCCGGTTAAACTGACCATACCCACTTTAGGGTTGGCTGCCAGCTCCTGACCGACCGTTGGGCCGTAGCCAAACACCATATTCAGCACGCCTTTTGGCAGACCTATGCTGTCGACAATTTCGGCGAAGATCACCGCATTATTAGGGGTTAACTCACTCGGTTTAATCACAATGGTATTGCCGGTAATAAGCGCCGGTGCGGCTTTACGTGCAATTAAAAAGAACGGGAAGTTCCACGGCAGAATACCGGTAGTGACGCCGATAGCTTTTTTAAATATCAGGATATTTTCGTTTGGACGGTCGCTCTGCACGATCTCGCCCTCGTAGCGGCGCGCCCACTCAGCCATATAATCCAGGTAGTCGGCGGTAAACAGCACTTCGGTCTGCGCCAGCGCAAAGGTTTTCCCTCCCTCAGCGACGATAACATCCGTCAGTTCATCCGCGCGTTGGCGAATGCCGTCAGCAATTTTATGCAGCCAGACGCCGCGTTCAACCGCCGGCAGCGCTTCCCAGCCCGGCTGAGCAGCTTCGGCGGCATCGATAGCGCGTTTAGCATCATCGGCGCTGCCTTCCGGGATCTGCGAAATAACCTGCTCGGTTGAGGGATTGATCACCTCGATCCACTTGTCACTGTGGTTTTCAACAAACTGTCCGTTGATATACATGCGTTGCTGAGGGGTTGCCATTTTCCGGATCTCCGTCACGAGTAGTGATGTTTTTGTTAATGCGTTGCAAAACTGCTGTTGATTAAGCAAAAGTGACGCAGTTTGTCTCCCGGCACCTTTCTCTGATTGCCATGAAAACGTTGTCGCTGGCAATAACGTTATGTTATGCCGCACAGCGCTAACAAATTGGTAAAAACTCGCTTCAGTGGGCATTTACCGCGCCAGCGATCCACAGGCAGCAGCCGGAGGCCACGACGAAATTTTGTGATCGCAGTCATTACCATCCACTGAATTTTGCCAGTTTTGCCTGACGCCGGGCAGCCAGCATAAGGTTGAGCAGGGCCCCAACTCTTTAGACTCCTCCGTACTCAGTAAACCGTACGGTTGCTGATGGCCTCTGACTACGAAGGAATAATAATGGATAACGCAATCCTGCTCGGTATTATGTGGCACGGTCGGTGCAGCCAGCGCCGCGTGCTTTTATGCGCCGCTGAAGAAAGTCAAAAATTGGTCATGGGAAACGATGTGGTCGGTCGGGGGAATTATGTCATGGCTGATTCTGCCGTGGCTGGTTAGCGCCATCCTGCTGCCGCAGTTCTGGCAATACTATGCTTCATTCGATCTTGCGACCCTGATGCCGGTATTTCTGTTCGGCGCAATGTGGGGAATCGGCAATATCAATTACGGTCTGACAATGCGCTATCTCGGCATGTCGATGGGCATCGGTATTGCCATCGGTATTACGCTGGTGGTGGGCACACTGATGACGCCGCTGCTACAGGGGCGTTTTGTCGAGCTGTTCAGCTCATCAGGTGGCCGCCTGACACTGTTGGGCGTGCTGGTGGCGCTGATCGGCGTCGCGGTAGTGGCGCGCGCAGGATTACTGAAAGAACGCGCGATGGGGATTCAGGCGGAAGAGTTTAATCTGCGAAAGGGCTGGTACTGGCGGTAGTATGCGGTATTTTCTCAGCCGGTATGTCTTTTGCCATGGATGCAGCGAAGCCGATGCATGAAGCGGCGGCGGCTCTGGGTATCGATCCACTGTACGTAGCGCTGCCAAGCTATGTGGTAATAATGGGCGGCGGTGCGCTGGTTAATCTCGCCTACTGCTTTATTCGCACGGCGACGAAACCAAATCTGTCGATTAAGGCGGATTTCTCGGTGGCTAAGCCGTTGTTAATTGCCAACGTGCTGTTTGCCTTACTCGGCGGCACCATGTGGTATCTGCAATTCTTCTTCTACGCACGGGGCCATGCCAATATTCCGACGCAGTATGACTACATCAGCTGGATGCTGCATATGAGTTTCTATGTACTGTGCGGCGGTATTGTCGGGCTGGTGTTAAAGAGTGGAAATCGGCAGGGCGTCGACCCGTGGGTGTGTTAAGTATTGGTTGCACGGTCATTATTCTGGCAGCAAATATTGTTGGTTTAGGTATGGCGCAATAATACAGGAAGCTATTATTTGATATTGCCCTTTCGCTGAAATAACAGAAAGGGCAATAATTTTAGTTGCAACGGTTGATAATTTTGAGCTGAGATGCTGATTTTAGAATTACGCGTATCAGTATTTCAGTCAAACTCACTAAACCCATCACGCCGTTTTCATCGCCGCTTTTCCCGCCTGTTCAAATCGCTGACGCCATGCGCTGGGCGTCATACCGGTTTCGCGAGTAAATACTACCGAGAAATAGTTGCTGTCATCAAAGCCGCAGCGTGCCGCCACCTGACCGATCAGACAGTCGCTACAGCGCAGCAAATACTTTGCCCGACACAGCTGTAACTGACGCACATAGTGACTGATGGTCATACCGGTTTGCTGTCGAAATAGCTGTTTCAGTGCCCGTTCAGACAGTTTGCTGTGCTGGCAAAATAGCGCCAGTCGAAAGGCGTCTCACTGTCGGCCTGAATTGCCGCCATTAACAGATCCAGCTGTTCACCCTCCGGTTGTTCATAGGCACGGTCGACCGCATAACGATAGCGCCGCAGAATCAACGCCAGTTGCAAAACAGCGCTTCGGTCAGCTGTAAAGAGAGCAGATCGCTTTTACGGCTCTCCTGTTCAAGCTGTGTAATGACATTGCGCGCCATTGCCATACCACGGGTGGTCAGCCGCCAGCATGCGGGATGATCAGGGTCATCCATTGGCAACAGTTGTGACCAGTCCAGCCCCAGCTTGAAACGCTCCGGACAGTAAATAATATTATCGAGCACCAGATCGTTTACCGACTCATAGCTGTGACAATCGCTGTCTTTAATATAAAAATATCGCCACAGGTGACCGGCCACGGGCGATCATTGAGGATATGCAGGCCATTTCCACGCCAGACAATGACGATCTCATAAAACTCGTGGCGGTGCGGCGGAAACGACGGCTGCGGCGCGCGGTCAGCAACCGCCACCGGCATGGCATCCGAAGGAAAATAATCCGCTCTGGCCAGCACAAGGCTCATTCATCATCCTCTTACAGTGTTTGCTGCCGTTCGGCGCGCGGTGCACAACCAAACTCACGTTTAAATAGCGTCGAAAAGTGGTTACTGTCGCCGAAACCACATTGAAATGCGATATCGGTAATTCTTTGATCGCTGTGACGCAACAGATGGCGCGCCTGCAACAAACGCAGCCGGTTAAGATAGCGCTGCGGCGTACTGCCGGTTTGCTGTTTCATCTGACGGTGCAGGGTGCGCAGGGATAACGAAAAACTGTCTGCCAGCGCGTCCCAGTCAACATCATCACTGTAATGATCGTTAAGCCAGTCCAGCAAGCGACGCAGGCGACCGTCCTGATCGTCACTGTGTTGTTCGCGGCAGCCCTGACGTAACAGCATCAACAATTGCATAAAGCGCAGCTCCTGCTCTGCCTGCTGTTCCAGTGAAAACTCGGGGGCAAGTGGCTCAACTGGTCGATTACCGCTTTGGCTTGTGCCATCAGCTTATTACCGATGCGCCAGTGCGACGGATATCGTCCGTCCTGCTCCTGCGGCAATAAATCGCGCAGCCCGGTTAGAAAACGAAAAGCATCAGGGCCGCGATATAACACATTGGTCAGATGCAGATTTTCTGTCTGTTCATACAGATGCCGGTCGTGATCGCGCACGAAGCAGATGCATCCGCCGCACAGTGTTTGTGGCTGACCGTTAAATACATGAATGCCAGAACCTTGCTCCACCAGTACGATTTCATGGAAGTCATGATGATGTTCAGGAAAAGCGCCCTGAGGCGCGCGCGGTTCAATGGCAACCGGAAATCCTCCGCTCGGAAAGAAATCAGCGCTGTGTAATACCGTCATGATTCGCCCTCTGTTAACAAACCTGTAACCGATACTAAATCAGCGCGGATTAACCTTACCTTGAATTTTGCACGGGAAACTCGCTTAACGCGCTAATTTTTCGAGAATCATTGGGAAAAATCAGAAATGCGTAATGCGTCACATCTGCCGCAGGCAGGGGAAAACGAAACTGTGAGCTGATTCACGTTCACCTTTGCGCATTTGCCAGCGAGTTCGGGTTGCTGGCAATGTCAGCAAGGTGGCAAACGTGGCGAACTTTACACTGGTGGCACTGAATCACCGTGAAGTTAAATCCATGACCATTCGCAATATTGTAGCCATCGATCTTGGCGCCTCAAGTGGGCGAGTGATGCTGGGGCGTTATCAGTCGGAAGACGGCAACCTGACGCTGCGTGAAGTCAGCCGTTTTGCAAATCAGCGACTGATGGTGGAAGGCTACGATTGCTGGGATGTTGATGCGCTGGAAGCCGAAATTCGCTGCGGACTGGCACTGCTGGAGAGTGAAGGTATTGTACCGGATAGTATCGGGATCGATACGGGGCGTCGATCTGGTGCTGATCGATGCCGACGGTCAGCGAGTTGGCCTGCCGATCTCCTACCGCGACAAACGCACCCACGGCCTGATGGCTAAAGCTGAACGTGAGCTGGGGCGGCAGGCAATCTATCAGCGCACCGGTATTCAGTTTTACCGTTTAACACGCTGTATCAGCTGCGTGCCTTTAGCGATGCGCACCCGGAGCTGGCTGAAGGTGTCGCCCATGCGTTACTGATGCCCGACTATCTGCATTATCGGCTGACCGGTCAGCTGAACTGGGAGTACACCAATGCGACCACCACGCAGTTACTGAATATCAACAGCGGCGGGTGGGATGAAACGTTGCTGCAGTGGGCTGGCGCGAAACCCGAGTGGTTTGGCACGCCGTCACAGCCTGGAAAACCACTCGGCGAGTGGAAAATGCGCAGGGCAAAAGGTGCCGGTGATTGCGGTAGCCAGCCACGATACTGCCAGTGCGATTCTCGCCACGCCATTAGCGGATGATGACAGCGCTTATCTCAGCTCCGGCACCGGTCATTAATGGGTTTTGAGAGCCATCAGCCGCTGACCGGCGGCAGCGCGTTGCGGGCCAATATCACCAATGAGGGCGGGGCTGAAGGCCGCTATCGGGTGCTGAAAAATATTATGGGACTGTGGCTGTTACAGCGGGTTTGTGACGAGTTGCAGATTGCCGATCTCTGCCAGCTGATTCACGAGGCATCCCAGCTGCCTGCCTGCAAATTCGTCATCAATCCTAATGATGAGCGCTTTATCAATCCCGCCAGCATGGTGCGCGAAATTCAGGATGCCTGCGCCGGACAGTCGATGGCTATTCCGCAAACCGCCTGCGAACTGGCGCGCTGCATATTTGACAGTCTGGCGCTGCTGTATCGCCAGGTGATTGATGAGCTGGCGCAGTTGCGCGGTAAAAACTTCAGCCAGCTGCACATCGTCGGCGGCGGCAGTCAAAACCATTTTCTAAATCAGCTGTGCGCCAATGCCTGCAATCTGCCGGTCAGCGCCGGTCCGATCGAGGCCTCGACGCTGGGAAATATCGGCTGTCAGCTGATTGCGCTCGGCGAAGTGACGGATATCCGCCAGTTCCGTCAGCAGGTGGCTCAAAACTTCCCGCAGCACAAGCTTAAACCCTATCACGAGAGCGCTTTCACGGCCTGCTGGCCGCGTTTTCAGGCGCTCAGTCAACCTACGAAGGAGCTTTGCCTATGACCCGGTTAATCGAACAGGCTTTCGAACTGGCGAAACAGCGTTTTCAGCCATCGGCGTGGATGTCGATGCCGCGATGGCGCAACTGGATCAACTGCCAGTCTCAATGCACTGCTGGCAGGGCGATGATGTACGCGGCTTTGAAAACCCGCAGGGTGGATTGACCGGCGGTATTCAGGCCACCGGTAATTATCCGGGCAAGGCGCGCAGTGCAACAGAACTTCGTGCCGATCTTGATCTGGCGATGGCACTGATTCCGGGACCAAAACGTCTGAATCTGCACGCCATCTATCTGGAGAGCGATCGGCCGGTTGAGCGCAATGCCATCGAGCCGCAGCATTTCGCTAACTGGGTGGAGTGGGCGAAGCGCAACAAGTTGGGACTGGATTTTAACCCGACCTGTTTTCGCATCCGCTGAGTGCTGACGGCTTTACGCTGGCACACAGTAATGCGGAAATCCGTCAGTTCTGGATTGATCACTGTAAGGCCAGTCGTAAGATCTCGGCGTATTTTGGTGAGCAGCTCGGCACACCATCGGTCATGAACATCTGGGTGCCGGACGGCATGAAGGATCTGACCATAGATCGTCTGGCTCCGCGTCAGCGCCTGATGAACTCGCTGGATGAGATCATCAAAGAGAAACTCAATCCTGAGCACCATATCGATGCGGTAGAGAGCAAGCTGTTTGGCATTGGTGCGGAAAGCTACACCGTGGGTTCCAATGAGTTCTGCCTCGGTTATGCCGCCAGCCGCCAGACGGCACTGACGCTGGATGCCGGGCATTTTCATCCAACCGAAGTGATTTCCGACAAGATTTCCACCGCCATGCTGTATGTGCCGCGCCTGCTGCTGCACGTCAGCCGTCCGGTGCGCTGGGACAGTGACCACGTGGTGCTGCTGGATGATGAAACGCAGGCGATTGCCAGTGAAATTGTGCGTCAGCGGCTGTTCGATAAAGTCCATATCGGGCTGGATTTCTTCGATGCCTCAATTAACCGCATTGCCGCCTGGGTAATTGGCACGCGCAATGCCAAAAAAGCCTTACTGCGCGCCTTGCTGGAGCCGGTGCAACAGCTGCGTGAACGGGAGCTGTCGGGGGATTACACCGCACGCCTGGCACTGTTGGAAGAGCAAAATCACTGCCGTGGCAAGCAGTCTGGGAAAGTTACTGTTTACGCCATGATGTACCTGCGGATGCCAGCTGGCTGGGCGATGTGCGCAATTACGAACAACAAATACTCAGTCAACGCTAAGGATTTATTATGCAAAGCATTCTTTCTTCATGGTTTGTACAGGGAATGGTGAAGGCCACCAGTGATATGTGGCTGAAAGGCTGGGACGAACGTAACGGTGGTAATATCAGCCTGCGCCTGCTGGACGAGGAGGTTAAACCGTTTGCTGCCGATTTCTGTGCTGAACCGCGCCATCTTGAACTGAGCCAGCCGGCACCGGCGTTGGCTAACTGCTGGTTCCTCGTTACCGGTTCCGGTAAGTTTTTTCGTAATGTGCAGCTTGATCCTGCCGACAGCCTGGTACTGTTGCAGGTCAGCGAGGATGGATTATCGTTCCGCATTCATTGGGGGCTGGTTAATGGCGGGGTGCCAACCTCAGAACTGGCTTCGCATTTTCAGTCTCATTCGGTGCGAAAACAGCTGACCAACGGTAGCGACCGGGTGATTATGCACTGTCACGCCACCAACTTTATCGCGTTGAGCTATGTGCTGGAACTGGATGCTGCCAGCTTTACCCGTCAGTTATGGGAAGGCAGCACCGAGTGTCTGGTGGTCTTCCTGATGGTGTTGGTATCGTGCCGTGGATGGTGCCGGGAACGGACGGAATTGGGGCAAAACCGCTGAGCAGATGAAATCACACAGCCCGGTATTATGGCCATTCCACGGTATCTTTGGTGCCGGGCCGACGCTGGATGAGACATTCGGCCTGATTGATACTGCTGAAAAATCCTCAGAAGTATTGGTAAAAGTCATCTCAATGGGCGGCATGAAACAGACCATCAGCACCGATGAACTAGTGGCGCTCGGTGAGCGTTTTGGCGTGCATCCGTGGGCGGCGGCACTGAATGTCGGTAAGCGCAATGTTGCGTAAAGCCTTTGTGATGCAGGTGTATCCGGATGCTCATGCAGCATACCAGCAGCGGCATACGCCGATTTGGCCTGAACTCGAACAGACGCTGAAGCAGCACGGTGCGCATAATTACAGCATTTTTCTCGATGCAGAGCGTAATCTGCTGTTTGCTTATGTCGAAATTGAGTCACAGGCACGTTGGGATGACGTGGCGCAAACTGAAGTTTGTCAGCGCTGGTGGCGATCGATGCGGGAGCTGATGCCATCAAATGCGGATAACAGCCCGGTGAGCGAAGCGTTAAGCGAAGTGTTTTATCTGGCGTAGTAAAGAGTGCCATGACGGGCAGTCTGCCAGCTGTCATGGCACTCAACACCGCCACTAATCAGGCTGGCAAAGCGGTGTGAAGTTGCTCTTAATCAGCGACGGCAACCGTTCTGCAATCTTATGCAGGCATTACCAGCGTTGGCCATAACCGCATCACGGTATCGATAATCCCTTCCAGTTCTTCACGAGAGGCGCCTTCGCGGGCGCGCACTGACATCCCTTGCAGCACGCAGGAGAGATATTTCGCCATCGCATCGGTATCGCAGGTGCGGGCTATTTCGCCTTGCTGCTGGCGCTGTTGCAGGAACTCAAATAGCGTCGCCTCTTGTGAGTTATGGCGCGTGCGCAGCATTTCTGCCACCTCAGAAGATGCCGCAGAGAGCGCGGTAGAAGTGCAGATAAAAAAGCAGCCTGCCGGCTTTTCCCGATCGGTGAAACAGGCGGCAGTCGAGCGGAAATAGTTTTCGATACCCTGAGCCACCGTGCGATCGGGGCAGGCGAGTGCCGCTTTACGCTGTTGGGCAAACTTCTCGATATAACGGTCCATTGCCGCACGAAACAATCCTTCTTTATTCTCAAATTCGGCATACAGCGTTGGCGCTTTGGCGCCGGTGGCGGCCACCAGATCGGACAGTGATGTGGCTTCATAACCGTGCGCCCAGAACAGCTCAAGCGCTTTGTCCAGCGCCGTTTCACGGTCAAAAGTTTCGGCCTGCCGCGACCTTTCTTCACACCGACGTCCTGATGAACTGGCATATGTCCTCACTTAACATTCGCTAACCCTGCAATTAAATTACCGATCATTAAATAATTATGCAAGTGCGGCGGAGTGTCATCGTGTCACCGCGGTCTACTGCACGCAATATGCCGCGACATTAAAAATTTAATGCCATGAATATCAATCATATGATTATTAAATTAACGATCATTATAAAATTAGTTTGACGACCGGCAAGGCAAAGGTTTAGCATTTAGTTATCGATCGTTAACTAAATAACGATAACCACACTACTTCACCAGATTGAGAGAAGATAATGAAAAACGTTAAAATTGCCCTGATTGCCGTCAGCTTGTCCACACTGTCATTTGCTGGTTTTGCAGCAGACCAGATTAATTTTACGCCGGTCGATCAACAGAAAATCGGGGTGGTTAGTGCGAGTGGCAGTTCGGATCTGAGCTCACTTGAGAGCCAGTTAGCAGAGAAAGCGGAAGCCGCAGGTGCAAAGTCGTTCCGCATCACTTCGACCTCTGGTCAGAACAAGTTGCATGGCACCGCGGTAATTTATAACTAATTGGTTATCGCGCAGCACGAGGGCTTCGCCAGTCAACAATGACTGACGAAGCCTTTTCTGCTAGCCGTTGCTGCGCAGCTGAGGATAACGGCGGAAGATAAACAGACACCAGAGCAGGGCAATAAGACCGAGTATTGCACCGGCGTTGCCGACATCGGCCATCTCCAGATGGGTACTGACACAGTTACCCAACAGCGCGCCAGCGCCGATCCCGATATTATAAATCCCGGAAAACAGTGACATCGCCACATCGGTGGCATCCGGTGCCAGCGAAAGTACGCGTACCTGCATCGCCAGACCAATCATCATCATCGCCATTCCCCAGACAATGCACAGCACGGAAATTGCCTGCGGATGAATGGCAGCAAACAGCAGCAAGCCCATGCAAAGCGTGATCAGACTAATGGCGCTGATCAGCAAGCTTGAAGGGAATTTATTGCCAAATACGCTGAAAATAATGCTGCCTAAAATGCCTGCCGCACCAAAATCAGCAGCAAGAAGGTGGTAAAGTTCTCACCCATCGATGCCACGCTCTGCATAAACGGCTCAATATAGCTGTAAGCGGTGTAGTGCGCAGTCACCACCAGCGTGGTCAGCAGATACAGGCCAACCAGTGCCGGGCGTTTAAACAGCACCGGTACACTGCTCAGCGAGCCGGTATGTTCGCTTGGCAGTTTAGGCAACAGTTTTGCCAGCATCAGCAGCAACACCAGCGCCGAAGCGGCAATCATGCCGAAGGTCATCCGCCAGCCGAGGTACTGACCAATAATGCGACCAATCGGCACCCCCAGTACCATTGCCAGCGCAGTGCCGGTAGCCAGCATGCTCAGCGCACGGGTTTTGCCGGCAGGCGCGACGCGGATCGCCAGCGATGCGGTAATTGACCAGAAAATGGCGTGTGACAGTGCGATGCCGATACGTGAAGCCACCAGCGACCAGAAATCCCATGC
The DNA here is from genome assembly GCA_029286865.1 of Teinopalpus imperialis. Classification (NCBI taxonomy): domain Eukaryota; kingdom Metazoa; phylum Arthropoda; class Insecta; order Lepidoptera; family Papilionidae; genus Teinopalpus; species Teinopalpus imperialis. The sequence continues at coordinate 82,353 of JAGSMU010000077.1, forward strand.
CAGTACTGACATCACATGACTGATAACAAACAGGGCAATAATCGACATCAGCAATAAGCGGCGTTCCACCTTGCGGGTTGCCAGCATCAGCGGCAGCGACATAAGCGCCACCACCCAGGCATAGATGGTCAACATAATGCCGACGTCAGGGGTTTTCATTGAGAAGCTGCTGGCGATATCGGACAGTAAACCTACCGGCACAAACTCGGTAGTATTGAAGATAAACGCCGCGACAGAGAGCAGAACGACGCGCAGCCAGGCGGTTTTACGTGAAACTGTGGTTGATTGCATGGAGTTAACAGAATAGTAAGGGAAAGATTATTTCGGCTCAGCGAAATCCACAGGGGCGAAAAAAGTGACACCCATCACATTTAGACCGGTATTGTGTTTTATTTATGCGATGAGATAAACCGAAATATCAACAAAACCGATATTTTTTTTATCCTCTTTAACAACTCGTCAACCGGGCCAGAACGTCGGTTTCTGGCGCGCTTTACGACCGCAGTATTTAAGTTATCCGGCGCTGGAACGCTGGAAAAACCCTCCGCATGAGGTTTATTATCTATGTTCCTTTCAGCTTAATCCCCTGACAAACTTGGATAAATGGAATGACCGCCTGTGAATAACAACCCCGAAAAGCTGAGCCCCATCAGCATTGTGCTGCTGGGGCTGGTGCAAATCCTGTCGTGGGGTGGCTCGTTTTATATTATGGCGGTGCTGGCTGCACCGGTCGTGCAAGAGACAGGCTGGTCGCAGCAGTGGGTATATGGCGCACTGTCGCTGGGTATTCTGGTGTCAGGATTGCTGGCGCCGCTCAGCGGCAGAATTATTTCGCGCTACGGCGGCCGCAGTATGCTGGCCAGCAGTGGGCTGGTGATGGCGGCCGGGCTGGTGATTATCGGGCTATCACATGCACTCTGGCTATTTTTACTGGCCTGGGTGCTGGTCGGTGTTGGCATGGCGATGGGATTATATGACGCGCTGTTTGCCACATTGGGTACGCTGTACGGCGGCTTTGCCCGCAGTGCGATTACCGGCATCACGTTAATCTCCGGATTTTGTACCACGCTGGTGTGGCCGGGCACCGCGCTGCTGATTGAGTGGCTCGGCTGGCGCGATGCCTGCCTGGCGTATGCTGCGATCACGGCGCTGACGGTATGGCCAATGTACTACTGGTCACTGCCTGCCAGCGCATCACTACTCAAGCAAAACCGGACAAAAACCAGCGGGCAGAACGCGATTGCACCGTATCTGTTCTGGCTGCTTTGTGCCATTTTTACTCTTGCGTCGGTGATTATGACGGCAATTTCCGTGCAGTTGATTACGCTGCTACAGGCCAGCGGCTACTCGCTGGCCGCTGCGCTGGCGGTCAGTGCCATTCTTGGGCCTTGCCAGGTGGCCTCACGACTGGTTGATGTCGCTTTTAAGCGTGGTCATCCCATCTGGACCACCTTTTTCTCGACCGGATTAGTCGCACTGGGGCTACTGACGCTGGCGCTGTTTCCGCATTTTGCGCTGTTAAGTATGCTGCTTTACGGGGCGGGAAACGGGCTGCGCGCCATTGTGCGCGGGACTTTGCCATTGGCGATGGTCAAACCGGAAGAGTATGCGCGGGTGGTTGGCCGCATGGCGCGTCCGGCATTGATTGGTCAGGCGATGACGCCGCTGGTCTGTGGCTATGTTTATCAGGCGATGGGGGCGCAGGCGACTATCTGGTTATTATGCGCACTGGCGCTGATTAATCTGCTGCTGGTGTGTATGCTTAAGCGCGCGTTGCCGATGCATCGCGCGCCCGTAACAGACAAACCGGCGGTGTGATTCGCGCGGTTGCCAGAGGGTGAGTTAAGACTTTAACTCACCATATTTATACGAAGCAGTGACGCCGCCATCAATCAAGATATCGCTTCCGCTGATATAAGTACCATTAGGTCCAAAGAAACTCAGCTAGCGCTGCGATTTCATCCGGCGTTCCGCCGCGGCCAGCGGGGATTTAGCCAGCATATTGCGGTAAAATCGCCACGTTCGGCACTGTTCAGTTCATCATAGGCCAGCGGAGTAAAACAATACCGGCGCTGATACAGTTTATCCCGCACCGCGTTTACCCCATTTTACCGCCTCTGACATCACGCGTAATGCATTACCACGTTTCGAAAGCTGGTAGGCATACAGGCTGTCATTAACCGCCTGAACCAGTGGCAGCTCAAGCATCTCTTCAGGTGACAGGGTTGCCAGCGCATCAGCTTGTTGCTGTGAAAAAGCATCGACATCCGTGCGATGGCTGGATTGCGAGCCGATGACAACCCCGGATCCGCCGTGGCCAATCACCTTACCAAACTCTTCAAATACGACCGCGGTACCGTATAAGTCGACGTTAATGATGTCCTGCGCTTTGGCCTGAGAAGGTGACAGCCCGGCGGTATGTATCACACCTTTTACTTCGCCGATACCACAGGCATTCTTTACCAAATTCTGCACAGACTCTCGCGAACTGACATCAACCACGGTGGTGCTCACCTCGAATCCCGCGCGTGATAAAGTATGTTTAACCGCTTCGGCATTTTCGGCTTTAATATCAGCTAATAATATATGCTTGCCAACACTCACGCGGCGGGCAATAGCCTGGGCAATTGAACCACTTCCGATAACGACAATAACTTCTTTCATAACTGTCTCCTGGGTGCTTGTCCAGCGGTTAATAAGAGCTTCAGAGCCTGCTGACTGATAGCTGTTTAACTTCCTGCTGCGATAATTATCCCTCGGGGATAATGTTTAGTATATGAACTGTTTTTGCTTTCAGAATTCTTGTTTTATGTATAATGGATCACGTTTTGGATGCGCTCCGGGCAATCACGATGTTGGATAAACTTGAAGCACTAAAATTTTCTGTACTGCTGCTGAGACACTGAAATTCAGAGAAACCGCCACCCGGTTGGGCATCGCGCCACAATTAGTCACGCGAGGCGTTGCGGAACTTGAAAAGCAGCTTGGCGAAATGCTATTCATCCGTAACACCCGACAAATGACGCTGACGCCTTTCGGTCAGCGTTTCTGGCCAAAAGCGGAAGCGCTACTGGCGGACAGCGAGTCTCTTTTGCCGAGGGCAAAAGCGATCATTCCCGCGATCTGTCGGGTAACGTACGCATTACTTTGCCGCCGCTGTTTGAAAACCAGGATATCCTGCGCCGCTTGCTGCGAAATCTGGAAGATTACCCACAGCTCACGATTGAATGGCTGCCAACTGACGCTCACCTCAATATTATTGACGATCAGATTGATATCGGAATACGCATCGGTACCGTTCCGGATAACCGTTTTATTGTGAAAACCATACGCCCGGTTGGCGTAAATATCGTTGCTGCACCGGACCTGATTGTTCGTCATGGGTTACCTGTCACTCTGCAAGATTTGCGGCATAACTATCCGCTCAGCGCGCTGAAAACAGTAACTCCGGACGGCTCTGGCCGTGGCAGTTTGCCGATGGCAGCAGTTTTTCCTGTTCAACCCTCATTTGTTGCCGCCGATATTGCCAGCGAACTGTCCGCCGCGCTGGCGGGCAGAACTTACAGCCAGCTGCCGGATATTAAGGTGCGCCCGTATTTGCAGCGTGGTGAACTGGTCAATGTTTTGCCAGAATTTAACTTTCAACCCTGGCAGTTATATCTTTTCCGCCCGCACCAGCCGCTGATTCCTGCGCGAATCCGTTTGGTGTTCGATCTGCTGGCTCAAATCCTCAAGGATCTGTTTCCTCAGGAAAAAATACCCTGATGTTAATGCGCCGGGGCGACGGAGTGATCTGCGGGGTAGCATACCGCCGCCGCATCAGTGCTTACTCAGACATTGACAGCAGGCCATCATCCGTGCGATTGCCCCGATATGGATGCCGGCAAGCAGCACATCCATTTCAGCCAAATCGCGGCTGTTTAGATCTAAATCGATGGCTTTCAGGTTGTCATCAATGTAGGCCACCTTGTCCATGCGGGGATGGGAACAATCCATGGCTTGCGGGCCAGCAGCCGTGCCAGCGCTATCTGAACCGGCGTTGCCTGTTTACTTGCCGCGACATCACGCAGCATCTCAATCAGAGGCATATTGGCTTTGATGGCTTCGGCAGTAAATCGCGGGAAACTCGCCCGCAGATCGGTGGCATTGTCGAATGTCGTACTGGAGTCAATGGTGCCGGTCAGAAATCCTGTACCCAACGGGCCCCACGGAACAAAACCAATTCCAAGCTCTTCACAAACCGGCAGCACTTCGGCCTCAGGTTCACGCGTCCAGAGTGAATACTGGTTCTGAACGGCAGTGACCGGGTGAATCGCGTGAGCACGACGAAGGGTTGCTGCCCCGGCTTCAGACAAACCATAGTGACGAATTTTGCCTTCTGGATCAGATCTTTAAGCGTACCGGCTACATCTTCAATCGGTATATTCGGGTCTACACGATGCTGATAAAACAGATCGATATAGTCGGTTTTCAGGCGCTTGAGTGAGGCTTCCGCCACTGCGCGAATATTTTCAGGGCGGCTATCAACACCGGTGGTAACGCCATCTTCCAGTTTGAAACCAAACTTGGTCGCAATCACTACTTTATCGCGTGATGACTGAAACGCTTTTCCAACCAATTTTCATTGGTATAAGGGCCGTAAGCCTCAGCGGTATCGAAGAAATTAATGCCGCGATCCTCGCCGCATGCAGCACGTTTACACCTGTTGACTCATCCACTGCGTGGCCGGTGCCAAAACTTAAATTCATCGCGCCCATACCGAGGGCGGAAACGGTGAGTCCACTCCGGCCTAATTGACGATATTTCATATTTGGGTCCTCAACAGGGTTATCAGCGGCGGGCAATGCCGGGCTTTCACGTAAATAGAGATCAGGGCTGGTGACCAGACGATTAATCAGGTCAGCAATGCTTAACCGGGATACGCTGCTGCCGCGAAAACGTCGCCCTTATGGGATAGTGCATAATCCACTTCACTGCTGTTGGTAAACCAGGCCGGGCGAATCAAGGTGTAATCGAGGCCGGAATCTTCGATAACGGCGGCAGATTCGCGATAAGCTTTGAGAATATCGCCATGGCTTTTTCCCGGAACTTCGTCATAAATGCCCATCGAGCTGATAAAGATCAGCCGTTTGACGCCGGTTGCTTGCATTGCCTGCACCACACTGTGCGCCTGTTTCTTTAATTCGCCTGCCAGATTGGCATACACGATATCCTGACCGGCCATAGCGTCTTCCAGACTGCGGGTATCCAGCACATCACCTTCAATAATCCTGACGCGCGAAGAGTGCTGCGGAGTCAGACGGTTGGCCTGGCGTGAATAGAGCGTCAATCGGGCGTCGCTGTTATCTAATAAATAACGCGTTGCGACACGCGCAAGGGAACCCGCGGCACCCAGAATTAAGACTTTTGTCATCACTGTGACCTCATCAATCAACATGACGACAGTGTAGAAAAGCCTATTGTGTTTGTATGTGGATTTATTATGCTTTCACTATTCATTATTCAGGAATAATGGCAAAATAGTCTGACAGGATGTTGGGACTGCGCTGGCCGAATTATTCAGCCAGCGTAACGCTTTAATCCCGATAACGTAATGCTTCGGTCAGCGCCCGGAAAGCGGGAGAGGAGTGATGCCGGTTCGGGTAATAAAGATAAAACCGTCCCAGTAGGGCGACCATCTTTCCAGAACCCTGACCAGTTCCCCTTTTTCTAAGTAAGGCTGCGCGATTTCTTCCGGGACATAAGCCAGTCCGTGCCCGGCAAGCGCTGCATCCAGAACATAGAAGATATTGTTGAAGGTAAGCTGGCCATCAACGCGTATTTTATCTCTCTGCCGGCTTCCTCAAATTCCGGTGTAAAGCCCGCCGGAAGTAGGGAAGCGGTAATTGATGCAGGTATGACTGATTAAGTCCCGGGTTCCTGCGGTTGAGAATGCTTTTCAAAGTAGGAAACCGAGCCCACGACGGCAAAGCGAAAATCAGCACTGATGCGCGCGGAAATCATATCTTTGGCAAGCTGTTCTCCCATGCGCACACCGGCGTCATACCGCTCTGTAACAATATCGGAAAGTCCGTTATCCAGCATTACCTCCACCTTGATGTCAGGATAAGTGGAGATAAAATCCTGTAACTTTGGCCAGAGCACACAGCTGATGGCGTAATCCGGTGCATTAATCCGGATTGTTCCTGAGGGTGTATCTTTCAGTTCATTAAGCGCATCAAGCTGGATCTCAATTTCATCAAAGTGGGGGCCAATACCCAACAGCAGTTTTTCGCCCGCCTCTGTCGGTGATACGGCACGAGTTGTACGTGTGAGCAGCCTTACGCCAAGCCTTTTTCGAGATTACGAATGGTATGACTCAGGGCCGACTGAGAAATACCAATCTTAGACGCTGCCTTGGTAAAACTGCGTTCTCGGGCTACCGCCAGAAACGCCAGCAGGTCATTAATATTGTCACGAACCATGGATATTGCCCTCTGCGCATACCATTACCGATTAAAACGAAAGCAGAACCTTTAAGCAGTAAGGTCAATCTCCCATATATGAAAATTCTACATGATAGCATCCTTCATTCAGATACTAATTATATAAGAGTTTAAGCATTATTATTGTGCAGTGTGCGATTGGCATGTGAAAAGGATCAAAATGAGACGTAAATTAGCACGACGGAATATAGCCGCTGCGGCCGTTGCCTCTGCCTGCCTGTTGTTCTCGGGCGCAGGCATGGCAGAAGATTCACTCGCCATTGATACCTCATCTGGACCGGTTATCGGAGTGGTTAATCATGGCGTTGATTCATGGCTGGGCCTTCCTTATGCGGCGCCTCCCGTCGGCGAGCTTCGCTGGCAGCCTCCGCAACCGGTTAAACCTTCCGGCACTCCGGTTAAGGCTAATGTACTGGCCAGCAGCTGTGCGCAGAATGCTGACCTCGGCGATTTCGCACGTGCGGGAGGGAGTGAAGACTGCCTGTATCTGAATGTTTATCGGGCGGCAGAAGCCAGCGAGCGCGCGCAGAAATTGCCGGTATTCGTCTGGATTCATGGCGGAGCTTTACAGGTAGGTCAGGGCGGAGATTACGATCCTGCCAAACTCGCCCTTCAGGGCAAGGCTGTTGTGGTAACCCTGAATTATCGCCCGGGCTTGTTTGGCTTCCTGTCTCATCCTGCACTGGATGCCGAAGGACATGAGTTTGGCAATTACGGGCTGATGGATCAGCAGGCGGCGTTGCGCTGGGTTCAGAAAAATATTTCGGCGTTTGGCGGCGATCCGTCAAATGTCACCATTTCTGGTGAATCATCAGGCGGTAACAGCGTTATGGCGCATATTGCCGCTCCTGAATCGGCCGGATTATTCCAGCACGTTGTGGCAATGAGCGGCTCGGGCATTATGACCCGCCATCCGGCATTTGGTGCGCCACGCCCGCTGACCGTGGCAAGAGAGGCCGGTATCGCCTTTGCTAAAGCGGTTGGCTGTGAGGCGGGTGATGCCGCCTGCCTGCGCGCGCTTCCAGCTAAACGGATCCTTGACGTTCAGCCAGCCTATGCGCTCAACGAATTCATCATCGACGGAAAGGTATTACCTGTTCACCCGTCAGATGCTTTCCAGGCAGGCAAGATTAATCACGTAACGCTGGTAAGTGGCACCACCCGCGATGAGGGGCGTTTTTTTGTAGCGCTTCCGGAATTAGCGAGCGGCAAGTCGTTAAAGGAAAGTGATTATCCGGAGTGGATAAAACGCCAGTATGGTGAGGCGCTGACGCCGAAAGTGCTGGCTGAATATCCGCTTAAAAATTATGACAATCCGAGTGAGGCCTTTGCTGCTGCGGTAACAGACAGCATGTTCTCCTGTCCGGCGCGGGCAATGAACCGAACGCTGGCAGATAAAATACCGGTTTATGCTTATGAATTCAGCGATCGCACTGCGCCATCTTATGTCGGTCCGGTCTCTTTTCCACTGCTGGCGGCACATACCTATGAATTGGGTTACCTGTTCCCGGGATTCAGAGGCGGTAGCGACATTCAGGTCAAGCTGAACCCTTTGCAGGAGAAATTATCAGACGAAATGGTCAACTATTTCGCCGATATGGCAAACATCTCAGCCCGTCAACACCACTGGCCACGCTTCAATCCTCAGTCAGACAACTACATGACCTTTGCACTGCCAAAAGCCAGGATGATTTCGGGACGCTTCGCTGAAACCCACCATTGTTTATTCTGGGACCAGCAGGCCATTTATTAATTTTCAGCAGTTCTCAATACCCGCCGCAGACTTCAGGTTGCGGCTTTTGCCGGCTCCGGGAACTGGCAGTGGTGCTTTTTTCAACAGAAAACAGGAGATTGATAATGACCCGCAAATTTGGTTTTACATCAACAACTGACGAAGTGCTTAGCGGTCACTCGCTCAAAGGTAAACGCGTACTCATCACCGGTGTTTCGGCTGGGCTTGGAATTGAAACCGCCAGGGCGCTGGTAGCCATCGGGGCGGAAGTTATCGGCACCGCACGTAATCTTGCCAAAGCAGAGTCGGCGACGTCGGTTGTTCGTGACGCCGCCCGGACCGCAGGTGGCAACTTTGACTTGATCGCGCTGGATCTGGCTGATTTGAAGAATGTTGACCATTGCGCCGGCCTTCTGGTCAGCGGGATAAACCGTTCGACATTGTCATTGCCAATGCAGGCGTAATGGCAACGCCACAGGGATATACCGCTGACGGGTTCGAGACGCAATTTGGAACCATCAGAACGGGCAAAGGCGCTGTGGCACAAAAGCGAACAGCTGCTGCGCGACTACATCTAACTGCGAAAACATCACTCAGTGATTTTATTACGGCTGGGAGGTACTAATAAATGAAAAATAGAATTCTTGGAACTCTAAAGACGATGTATTAGAGCTCTTGCCTGAGGCCCAGATTATCTTAAACAGCACGGATGCGGCCCTGTCAGTCATACGTGAGGGTGGAGGATCGGAATGTTGCCGACGTATTTATCGCACCCTATGTTGTTAGCGGAGAGCTTGTTCCGATTCTTGATGGTGAGCAAACTGTCAGGCACAATATTTTGGCATTCTGGACTGAGAGTCGGCGAGGAAATCCTAATGTCAGGGCATTTCTTAATTTTTAGATGATATTTTTCCAAATCCCACACCGTGGAACACTTTCGATGGTGATGAAGAATAAGGGTAATTGCTGCGAAAACACTCTGGTTCTGCAAGCACTTTATAATTAAACCGGCCGGTACTGCGCCCAATAATTACCGTGACGCAATATCCGGCCGACTCATTAGCGTACAGCGCACAGTTCATTCCAGTAACTAAAGCGGATACGGTGCCGCAGTTGATTATTATTCATCGTTTCACCATTTCACTACGCCGCGCTGCCGTGTCAGCAGTCGATCGCGCAAAGCAAACAGCAGGGTGATTAGCGATGAAAACAGTAGCGCCATCACAATCAGAGCGGCATACATATTGGCATACGCCGCCCAACCCTGCGCCCATTGTAAATACCAGCCCAGCCCCGATTTTACCCCCATCATTTCGGCGGCCACCAATACCGAGAAGGATGCACCCAGCCCCATAAACAGCCCAACAAATACGTGGGGTAATGACGCCGGAATCGCCACGCGCACAATTAAAACAGCGTGCTGGCACCCAGCGTTCGCGCCACATCGTAATAACGCTGATCGACACTGGCGACGCCTGACCAGTCAGCACGGTCACCGGAAACCGGGTTGCCGGGCCAATCAGGAAGATCGCTGCTGAAAAGCTTGACGGAAAAAGTACAGCGACAGCGGTAACAGTGCGGTTGACGGTACCGGACCGAGAAAGCGCAGCACCGGATGCACCCAGTAACCCAGTCCGCTCGACCAGCCAATTGCCACACCGGTGAGAAAACCGCTGATGCTGCCGAGTAAAAAGCCCAGCGCCAGCAGCCGCAGCGAGTGCAGTACGCTGTCGCCCAGCCTTGGCCAGTCGGTGGCCCAGGCCTCAATCAGCGCACGCGGCGGTGCAAAGAATGGCGCAGGCAGCAGTGCCAGTTTTGCGGTGACGATTTCCCAGACAGCCAGTAACAGTGCGAGCGCAATAAGCCAGCGCGCCGCCCGACGCAGCGGTTGCAGCAGCGAGGAGAGGGCGAAAAAACGCCCGGCGAGCACCGTCAGCGTCAGCACTGCCGCCAGCAGCACAAACAGCTGATGGGTTTCACTGACAAAGCGCGGCGCGGCAAATCCCACCGGCTTATCCGGCCAGTAGATCATCAGCGCCGCCAGCGCCACCAACCGACAATTGCCAACTGAAGCGCCAGCGTAATGCGTTGTGGCTCAGCGCGCTGTCTGGCTAAAGAGACGGTTTCACTGGACATCATCCCTCCTGATCGTTACGCAGCATGATGCTGATGCTCACCCGCAGGCAGCAACTCAGGCACATAGTGGTCGGCAAAGCGTTGTGCATCGGTCTCCGGGCGAATCACATTAATGGTTTTCAGCTCATTAACGTAAATTGCCACTTCTTTACGCAGCTGCGCGCCGGTAGAGTGATGACCATGAGTATGTTCGCTCAGCATTGCGGTGATATCCTCGACCGGCACTGAACCCGGCACAAACGGCGCAAAAATTTTCGCCGTTTCCGCCGGGTGTTGTGACGTCCACTGCTGGGCATCGACAATCGCCTGAGTAATGGCTTGCGCAACTGCAGGATTATCGCGCACCAGCGAACCGCGCAGTCCGAGTACGCAGCAGGTGAGGTTGGCGTATTCACCGTTAAGATTATTATCGACCTCTACCAGTTGATGCTGCTGCTTCAACAGCCAGCCCTGTGGGTCGTCAGTTGCCAGCGCACGGACTTCACCTTTGCGCAGCGCCTCGCCGAACAGATCGGCAGGATATTGCAGCCAGTTCACCTGCTTATCCGGGTCAATACCCAGTTTCGCCAACTGAATGGCAAAGAAATTGCGAATCGGGCTGGCCTGATCGGTCACCGCCACTGATTTTCCCACCAAATCTTTTACGCTATTGATGCCGGAATTTTCCGGTGTCAACAGCCGCATGCAGCCACCGTGGGTGCCGACAGTCAGGTCGACATCAAATCCTTGTTCCAGCGGTTTCAGCCAACGTAACGCCATACCAATACCGCCGTCGGCCTGCCCGGTGGCAATCGCCTGTAATAATGCATCGGTAGGGCCGCTAAAATTAACCGGCTCGACATTCAGACCATATTTCTTAAAGAAGCCCTGCTTGAGCGCCACAGAAATTGGCGACTGACAGACTGCAGTTTGTCCCCATGCCAGCTTCACCGTAGTCAGTGAGTTATCTTGCGCCAGCACCGTGGAAGGTAACAGTGAACTGGTACTGAGACCTGCGCCTAATAATCCCGTGTTACGCATAAAATGGCGTCTTGAAAGTGAATAGTGATTGCCTTGCATGAATTTCCTCGCATAAACATCCCGTTTAATTGAAAAGCATCATGCAAATAAAAATGCTGTGGGAGAAATAACAATGCTGCATGTGGTTATGCGGGAAATCATATATAGCAGACCGGAAATATTTGCGGCGGATGAAGGGATAGCTTTGCCAGAATTGTTATTTTGAATTACCCGCAGTGGTGATAAACCTGTCAAAAAACCACAGGAGAACACCATGGCGTTTGCAGCCGCGACAGAGCAGGGGAATGGACTGGCATTAAATATTCATCAAATCAGCCATCAGTTTTGGTTGGAAAATGAGAGTCTGCCGGTGTTACAGCAGGTCTCTGGAGATAAAACCCGGCGAGTTTGTGGCGTTGCTGGGGCCTTCTGGCTGCGGTAAGTCTACACTGCTGCGGCTGGTTGCCGGGCTGGACTTACCAACTGAAGGTGAGATCTTTGAAGATGATACTCCACTTACCGGTCCGCATCCCTCACGGGTGGTGGTATTTCAGGATCCAACGCTCTATCCGTGGCGTACGGTGCGCGATAACGTGGCGTTGGGATTACAGGCGCAGGGAAAGCGCGATGCCAGCGTCCGCCAGCGTATAGACAGCGTGCTGGAGCGCGTCGGATTGACGCAATTTGCCAATGCCTGGCCGCGACAGCTTTCCGGTGGCATGGCGCAGCGCGCCGCACTGGCACGGGCGTTGGTCAATAAGCCACGACTGTTAATTCTTGACGAACCGCTGGGTAAGCTCGATTCATTAACCCGCATTCGCATGCAGCGTGAACTGGTCAGCCTGTGGCAGGAGCAGCGTTTCACTACGCTGATGGTGACTCATGATGTCGAAGAAGCACTGTTAATGGCCAACCGGGTGGTGATATTCAGTGCGCGCCCGGCGAAAATTCTGGAAGTGATCCACGTCGACGTGCCTTTTCCGCGGCGGCGTAACGATCCACAACTGATTGCCTTGCGAACCCGTGCGCTGGCACAACTGGGCGCGGAACTGAATGAGGAACAGAATTAATGAGCAGTGAAATTCATCATTCGATAGTCGACACGGTCGGCAGAACGCCATTATTAACGCTGCATGGATTGATCAATCATCATCAGCTGGCAGCGGAGGTGATTGCCAAGCTGGAATATTTTAATCCCAATCACAGTATTAAAGATCGCACTGCGCTGGCAATGGTGGAACAGGCCGAGCGGAGCGGAAAATTAAAACCCGGCGATACGCTGGTCGAAACCACCAGCGGTAATACCGGTATTGGTCTGGCGGCTATCGCTGCGGCAAAAGGCTACAAATTCCGCGTCTATATTAATGACTATGTCAGTCTGGAAAGAACAAAGCTGGTCAGGGCTTTTGGCGGCGAAGTAATTAAGTTTAGTGAGGTAGAACACTTTAGCGAGATACTGGAAGCCAGCGACGGCGACTTTGTTGCGGCCACAAAATGGCTGGAAAATAATGTTATCGCCAAATTACCCGATCATTATTTCACCGCTCAGTTGGAAAATCCCGCCAATCCTGATATTCACCGTACTACCACCGGGCCGGAAATCTGGCAGCAGACTGCTGGTCAGCTGGATATTGTCATCGCTGCCGTGGGAACTGGCGGTACGGTATCGGGTGTAGGCCAGTTTTCAGGCAGCAAAATCCGGCGGTGCAGATTATTGCCGTTGAGCCGGGGATTAACTCGCGCCCGAGCGCAGAAAATCCCGATCCGCTGGAAATCACTGGTGTACATCAGTTTACCGATATCGCCCCCGAGCGTATTCCGCCAACCATGAATAGCGATATTTACCATGAGGCGCTGGCGGTCGAAACCTGGCAGGCGTATCAGGCTGCACGCGAAGTGGCGCAAACCGACGGTATTCTGATAGGTGAATCGTCGGGAGCGGTCCTGCATGCGGCAAAAATCGTTGCCAGCCGTCCGGAAAACGAAGGCAAGAAGATCGTGGTGATCCTTGCCGACAGCGGATTAACCTATTTATCCACCGACTTGTTTAATACCGATGTCAGCATTGAGCAGTTAAAAACCGCCAGGGCACAGCTGGCCGATGGCTAAACTCGTTGGGGAGTTCCCGGGCGCAGCACATAGGTAATATGTGCCTTGCGCGCCGGGGCTTGCTTCTAAAAACTCGCGGTATTTGATATATTATTGTGCATTGCTTATTCACAGCCACGGCGCCAATAACAACAAGATTCGCCGTAACGGGATGACACAATGTTAGATTATCGCTTCCCGACAGCGCTGCAGATGGTTCTCAGCGTAGCGATGGCGGAGCAACTGGGTAAACGCTCGACCAGCGCCGTTCTGGCTTATGGCCTTGAGGCTAATCCTAGCTTTATCCGTAAGCTGATGGTTCCGTTAACCCGTGACGGCATCATCGTCTCAACGCTTGGCCGCACCGGCTCGATTCATCTTGGCCGTCCGGCAGAGCAGATCACGCTGCGCGATATTTACCTCTCAGTTATTGAAGATAAGCGCATCTGGGCATCGCGCCCGGACGTGCCGGCTCGCTGTGTCGTCAGTGCCAATGCTTGCTGGTATTTTAAGGCGATTGCTGACGAAGCCGAGCAGGCTTCGCTTGAGGTGCTGGCGCGTCGTACCGTAGCCGATGCCTTGGCTGAACTGAAAAAGCCGATACCAGCGGCTGTATGGACTGCCCCGAGCCAGAACTCATCACTGATGGCAAGAAAACGGGCCGTTAGCCGGGCGGCCCATCAATTTATCTGGCTGTTTAAAACCACTTCATCCGCGCGCATTCCGTTAACCCGTGCTTTATGCTGGCGGGTAGAGTGCAAAATAGTCTTTACCATCGTCATAAATTCCGGCGTCAGCGACACGACGTGTTTGTTATCGACAATGCTCAACAACTGATTTTGCTCTGCTGCCTGCAGGCAACGCTTGATATGAGAGCGGGAGACGCCACAGGAAAAGAGGCTTTAAGCAGATTGTAATGTACATCCAGCGTATTCTGCTTAATGCTCTCCAGAAAGAGGTTAAACATTATCATATGCCCGCCATCGCGGCTGAGAAAGTCAGCGCTGCCCGGCACCATATAGTGAATAAAGATCCGGTTTAAAGTGATCTCTGAGTAATGCTTAAAAAAAGCTGGCACGAAGTTCTGATGGTTCTGATAGAACGCCAGATCAAAATCGGTAGAAAGCATGGCACAAGGAAGTAACATTGTGTTAATCATCTTTTCGTTTCTACTAACGTTTTAGCTGTAGGTTTATAATTAAACTTACGTTTGTCGGATGCATCCTTATAAACCTCAATCCTGCCGCCAACTCTTAAATACAACAGAAAAGAGTCCGGGGAATTACTGCTTAGCAGGTCATTCGCGATGCAGAACTTCTTGATATCTTTGAAGGTACTTTCTTTACGGGTGTAATAAAGACCCAAAATGGCTGAGCCGATGAGAAAACGGTTTGCCTTGAAAATGGTCTTAAAATACAGCGGGTTAGTCAAAAAGTTTTGAAGAACGTCATAATGGCATTGTATCGCCTCATCAAAAATCCTTTTCTTTTTAAACGCGGCCGCCATTGTTCTGATGCTGGATTCCAGTTCCAGCCTTTTTTTGCTAATAAAGGGCATTTTGATTTTTAATGTTAGTAAATTATTTGGTTAGGAATTATCTTATTGATATTCATTAATCCTGTCAACAAGATGGCGTGTTTTTACACAATTCTACAATGCATTCTCATTTGGCAGTTAATAACTCTTACGTTTACATTTTGTTGAATTTAAAACCAACTTTCGGATAGTAAAACATCTGAAATTGTGTATTTAAAAAATGAATGGCAGACGATTAAGTTAATACTGAAGTATGTCTTACATTTTAAACATAAGTGAAATTATTATTAATTCTCAATGGTTTGTACAGATTTATTTTGCTGCGTTAAATTAGGCACAATTATGGACAGTGACTTAAAAATCGTGATGAATAGAATTTAAACAGCTGTCTGAATACTTTTTAAGATAATTCAAATATTACCAAATTTGCTCAGATATTTATTAGTCATTTATGGCGGCAGCTTTAAACGTTTAAACGAATGGGTACTTGTGATGAGGATGTTAATGCTGATTTAGCATTACCAGCCGGGTTTCAGCTGCCAGTAAGACGCTGCAGATAAGAAAGGCATATTGGGCCGGTCAGGAGGTTGTTGATCGATCACTGTCGATGCCGTGGATGATGCACTGGCCACTGCTTCAGTGTTGCATGCCACCCTGATGGGCGGCGAAATTGAACAGGTGTGAGAGATGAATCATCGTACTTTACTGTCACTTTTAATGTTGATCACTCTTTTAGTGATGTTCTCACCGGGCAAAACACTGGCTTTCAAATCTGATGATAAAAGAAGTGGTCAGCCTATTAATGCGTTTCACACTTAAAAACCGGGATATTTTTAATGGTCAGGATATCAATACTGATTTTGGCATTGTTTAGAGATTAGCTGACATAATTTGTCAATCGCTGCCCGTTTAGCAGAAAGCTCTGCCGTTGGATATCTCCGACATGGAATAACCCGGACGTTGGCGGCAACGGCCAACGTTTTAGTTAAAGTTTCACAAATAAATATTGCTACCGATCCTTTTACTGTAACGGTGTTACAGGTTATGAGTCTTCATTAAACTTAACTGAAAGTTCAGAAGGTAAGATATGAACCACATTAATCGATTAACCCTGATGATAATAGACAACAATCGATTTTTCTGGACGGCGTGCTGGCGTTTATAGAGAGTCAATATCCCGATGTTACCATCAGATTGTCCGGAAGAAAGGTAAAGCAGATTGATGTTCTGATGGTCGGGCTTGATCGCGTCTCACTCAGTACCGCCAGATGTTACAGTCATCGGTTGGCAGCGCGCAGCAGGGTGCTGATGATTCATGATGATTGTAATGCCAGACAGAGTAGTATTCCGTTTTCTTTACGACAGCATAATTTAATTCATATGCACCGAAAGCAAACGTTAAGTGAGTTTTCCGCCATTATCAGTAAAATTTTAGGATCGGTCACCGGTAACGGCAGCAGGACAATACTGACTATTATTGATAAAAATCTGCCAATATCAGTATACTGACGCCACAAGAAAAGGTATTAGTCGATCATATGCGGGTGAATACGCAGCTGAAAGAAATCGCCTGCCAGATGGCATTAAATCCTAAAACAATCAGCACTTACAAGCGCTCAATTATGCAAAAGCTGGATATGCAGAAAAATCTGGAGTTCTACCATTGGCTACTTTATTCAAATAACTAAACGGAATGACAATTGAAATTACCTGACCTTAGCTACCGCGCGGAAGGTGATAAATAACGTAATTAAGGTGACGCTTTAGAGCGTCAGCCGCTGCCTTCAACTGGAGAAGTCAAAATATTCTGGCAGAGATAAGCCGAAATTGTTGTGGCATACATTAAATCATCCTGTTGAGCGCTGGTGAAGCACCGAATGTCTGAATTGACCTCCTGATAGCCACGGTCTGGCGCACCGTAAAGAGATCAGTGAACTGAGTAATGAATCAAAACCCGCCGCGGCGAGGCGTTCTGAGAACCTGTAGATGGGTGAGAAAGTCCTTATTGGCAGCAGGGATTTAAATGTAATAATAAAACTTGCATTTAAACGCAGGATCACTCAGCATTAAGTGTAACTGATATTATTACTATTCGTCATCGCGACGGGAGAGAGGCAAGATGAGAAGTGAGGCATTCATCCACGATCTGCTTAACTGGATCGATAATCATATTGAAGGGCGACTGGATCTTGACACCGTTTCTGAGCGCGCGGGCTATTCTAAATGGCACTTGCAGCGCATGTTCAAGGAGCACACCGGCTTACCGCTGGGCGAGTATATCCGCGCCGAGAAACTGAAAAGTCTGCCGACCGTTTGACTAACAGCAACGAGCCAATCCTCAACGTCGCCATTTCACTCGGTTTTGACTCTCAGCAGTCGTTTAACCGTAGCTTTAAACGCCAGTTTGGTCAGGCACCGGGGGCGTGGCGCAGAACCTCCAGCCATGCACAACAAGCCGAGTGCATGCATCGTTAAGCCAACGCCAGGGCCGGCTCATCCGGCCCGCGATAGGGTTTTAAACTCAATCTTCGATAGATTCTTGCGGGCTATTTTTGCCCGAACCGGTTAACCCTCCGTCTTCTGGTTTTCGCTTATCATCCTGCTGCTAACTGCAAATTCATGCTACCGACTGCTTTTATCAGCCGGTCATACCGCGTGGCGGTCTCCCGCAAAGCATTATGATTGTCAGAGCCTTAACGGTTATAATCCACCATAATCACATCTTTCAGGATCTGGCATGAGTAAAAAATTGTGGATCGCGTTATTGGTGGCGATGGTTGCTGCCGTGGCGGGATTACAGCCCGGCAAGCAGCAGACCTCGGTAACGCACTCGTCATCCGTGCAGCACAGTGGCGTGGCGCACGATAATATTAGTGAATTAACGGCCGAGCGCCGGGTCGTGGGATATCTGCAACAGCATCAGCGTCTGCCGGACTACTACATCACTAAAAGTCAGGCGCGCCGTCAGGGCTGGGATGCACGTGAAGGCAACCTGTGCAATACGCTGCCGGGCAGAGCGATTGGCGGCGATCGTTTCGCCAACCGTGAAGGGCGTTTACCGCAGCAGCAGGGAAGAAAATGGTTTGAAGCGGATGTCAATTATCGCTGCGGGCACCGTAATGCCGATCGCCTGCTGTATTCCAGCGATGGGCTGATTTTTTTGACCAAAGATCACTATCGCAGCTTTAATAAGGTCAATTAACCATGCCGACAATCAGCTTTGATTTTCGTTATATCGCCGATCGTAATGAATTCTATCGCCAGTTTGCAGCAAAGTGCCAACTGGGCGAGGAGTTTGGTGCCAATCTTGATGCGCTGTGGGATGTACTGACCGGCGAGTTGGCCTTGCCGCTGGAGATTCGGCTTCTGCATCTGCATCAACATACTCACAGCGCACAATTCGCAGCGATTATTGCCACGCTGGAAGAGGCCGTGGAAGAGCTTGACGGATCACTTCAGTTGACGCTGAATTAATTTCCCACAAGTCGACGCCCTTTATATCCCTGTTATCATTAGGTGTAATAGGTTTATGCCTTTTACATTTTGTTATTAATCTATTTAATTTCCGCTCTCTACTATCTGAATGGTGATGGCGGTTTATAAATCGCACCTTAACATTTCACTGCTTATTATTTTAGTGATAATTAAAAGTGGCTGATATTTTAACTAATGGATTAATGATAAAGGCAATAAGGATATAATAATGACAGTAAAGGGCATAGCAGTATCAGGGTTACTGCTGGCAGGAAATGCCTGCGCCGAAGATAATAACTGGAAGATAAATACGTGTGCTGACTCGGTATCCCCGCAAGCTCGCTGGGATGGCTGGGTGGTCGTGCGCAAGAGTCAGTCTATGCCAGCAGCGGAGGTGACAAAGTCAGCCAGCTGGACTGGAAAATTCACAATGCCGCCATCATCAAAGCGGATATCAGCTGGGATGCTTTGCCGTGGCTGACCGCAAACGTAGGCGGCTGGACGACGCTGACCTCCGGCAAAGGACATATGGTGGATCGCGACTGGATGGACAGCCAGCAGTCCGATCCCACGCACTACTCATGGCACCCCAATACCTCACTGAATTATGCCAATGAGTTTGATTTGAATTTGAAAAGCTGGCTGTTAAAAGGCGAAAGTTATCGTCTTGGGCCGATTATCGGTTATCAGCAATCCCGCTTCAGCTGGACTTCGTCAGGGGGTAAATATCGTTACTACAATGGTCTGGTTAGCGGCAGCTTTCCACAGAACCGGCTTGTAATCGGTTATCAGCAGAAATTTACCACGCCCTATACTGGTCTGGCCGGACAATACCGCGCCAGTAATGTCGAGCTTACTACGCTGTTGAAATACAGCAATTGGGTGAAATCCAGTGATAATGACGAACACTATTTACGCAAGCTAACCTTTCGCGATAGCAGTAAGCGATCGGGTTATTATTCACTGCTGGTCGATGCCGGATATTATCTCCTGCCGAATATTAAACTCTATACTGAGCTGAGTTATAATCGTTATCAAGAGGGAAAAGGCGGCACCGAGATTATTGATCGTAGCAGTGGGCAAACTCATCAGATGAAAGGTGATGTTGCCGGGCTTGCTAATACCTATTACACCGCGCTGGTTGGCGTAAAATATACCTTCTGATAACAGGCCGGGGCGATTTTTCGCCCCGGCTGCAACTCAGCCGTTAATTAACTGCACAATTTCCAGCAATTGCTGCCGCTGTGCCGGTTTTAATTCACTCGCCGCGCAGTCATCGCTGTTTTGCACAATCAGGGCACTCAGCCCGACCAGCCAGTCATAAATATAAACCGCTGTGCTATTGGCAGGGGCTGCCGAAAGGCGTGTCAGGCGCAACGTCTCACCAAAGCTCACCGCTGGCATCGTCGGCTGAGCAAAGATCTTCTCACCGCGATTAATCCGGCTCTGTGGGCGCTGCGCTTCACTCTGTTGCAGGAAGCCGAGCGGGCGACAAAATCACCTAATATCGTCATCGCCCGTAACGCACGGCGATCGGCTTTCGCGTTATGGTCGCCAGCTATCGTTTCGCTCTCAGTTAAAGCACGGCGTAATAATTCGCCAACCCGCAGGCGAAAGCTGGCAATAATCAGCTCTTCAACCAGCAGTTGTAGGGTGGCTTTATCCATATTCAGCAGCGCCAGCAGCGACGCGTTTTCTGGCAGATTACGCAGATGATTAACCCAATAGCGCAGCACGTTTTGCGCAAATTGGTCATCCCGATCCGCTTCAGTAAACGACAGCTGTGGTGCCGCATCCGACTGTTCACTGAACAGATCAAAGGTAACACCAATGCTAAAGTGGCTCAAGGTACTGGCGGCGTGCGCGTCAGCCTGCGCCTGTGGCAGGCGCAGCCACAGGCGACGCAGCTCATCGCGGCAGGGTTGCAGTCGTTCAAGCAGTTCACCGTGCAGACCGGTTCGGCTTTGCAGCACTTTTAACAGCGTTTCCGCGATGTGCTGTTTTCTCTGGCTGCTGATTCTCGTTGTCGCGGTATTGCCAGCTTGCCAACAGATTATCCGCCACTTCATGTTGGAGTTCTGCCAGCTGTTGGCTGAGGCGCGAGGTCTTCACCTCAGAATGAAGGGCCGTTTCCAGCCAGCTTGCCATGCGCTGCATGCCGGCGTCATCAGGCACCAGCATCGAACCCCACATATCGCCTGCATGGCCGATGCGTCTTTGCACTGCTTCATCATGATTGTGCTGAAAATGACGACGATCAGCGGGTGATCGCCCAGATCAGCCACGGTCGGTGCGGGCTACGCTGTTGAGTATTTTCACCCTGTGTAGTTCGAACCCAGTGTTCCAGCGCTTTGCTGACGGTTTTAACCTGATTACGGCTGCTGGCGGCACCGCAGACTACCAGCAGATTAACCGCCTGACGATCGCTGTAATATTCCAACAGGTAACCGCGTTTCGCCTGTATCAGATCGGCCAGCCGTGGATTTTTCTGTCGCGCATCCTGATGGATTGCTCCATCCTGCGGCTCATATTCCGCTGGAATATCCAGCACATCAACCGCTGCCGACAGCGCTGCACGCGGCGATAAACTCAGCGGTATATGTAGCTCTGCGGTGAGCAGCACCAGCTCCGCCAGCGAGATATTCTGCGCGGTTGCTGCGCGACCATGCGGGCAGGGCACGATCTGCACATTGCTGTCATCGGCCATATTTAACGCGGCGGCGCTGGCCGGATTGAGTAACGCCTCTGTCGGTAACTGCATTTCGTCGGTAAGCAGGCTGAGCGGTGCCAGTACGTTACGGCAGCCGCCGGGCTTTGCAGACGGTGGGCCAGCTGTCGCCACAGGTCGGTAAGAACACGATCTCCGTTCCACAGCAGCGCAAAAGTTGGGCACGATCGTCAACGGTCAGCGGGGCGCTAACTCAATGGCGGCTGGCCAGAAATCGTTGCTCAATGGCTTCTGGCGTAAAGCATCATGACGCAGCATAAAATCGTAAATCGATACCATCTGATCGCTGGTGATGCCCGCACTCGCTTGCGGCTGACGGTGGCGTTGCAAATTGCTCAACTGCATCATCATCTGTGTTTCATCAGGCGGGGTAGCAGGCTGCGCTAATCCGCAGCGCAGCACCATGCAGGTGATATCGGCTTCACTGAACAGCGTCAGTTCACAGGGCCACTGCGAATTTTCGCTTCTGGTCTGAGGTTTGAAGCGGATCACAATCCCGCAATCCTGATTGCGGGATTAATATGGCTGAAATAGTCGAGCGTTTTGCCCGCCATCCCGCTGACCAGCCGCTGTTGCGAATCACCGACCAGTGATGAAATAAGCGGGCTTTCCTGCCTGTGACTGACCGTAAAAGCAAGGGTAGTACGCTCAGCGACCGTGGCGTGCAGCCGATCGGCCTGCCGACGGCAGCGGCGTAATTTTGTTTTCAGATTTGTCGCTTCGATATCCGGGCGCATCGCGCTGCTACGGCTGTTATCCAGCCACGTCAGCGCGTTGCTGAGGCCTTCGCTGACGGCCATCAGCCGATCTGACTGCTGTTCTGGCGTGATAAGTTTCATTTTTAAACACGCTCCCACTGTCGATCCAGTATTGTGCCGCGCTGTTGCCGCTGGCTGATAAGGTATTCAGACTGAGGCGTAAATGCTCCAGCGGTATCCGGCTGCCGTCAGCCGGGGCGCTAACTCAATGGCGGCTGGCCAGAAATCGTTGCTCAATGGCTTCTGGCGTAAAGCATCATGACGCAGCATAAAATCGTAAATCGATACCATCTGATCGCTGGTGATGCCCGCACTCGCTTGCGGCTGACGGTGGCGTTGCAAATTGCTCAACTGCATCATCATCTGTGTTTCATCAGGCGGGGTAGCAGGCTGCGCTAATCCGCAGCGCAGCACCATGCAGGTGATATCGGCTTCACTGAACAGCGTCAGTTCACAGGGCCACTGCGAATTTTCGCTTCTGGTCTGAGGTTTGAAGCGGATCACAATCCCGCAATCCTGATTGCCAGGATTAATATGGCTGAAATAGTCGAGCGTTTTGCCCGCCATCCCGCTGACCAGCCGCTGTTGCGAATCACCGACCAGTGATGAAATAAGCCAGGCTTTCCCTGCCTGTGACTGACCGTAAAAAGCAAGGGTAGTACGCTCAGCGACCGTGGCGTGCAGCCGATCGGCCTGCCGACGGCAGCGGCGTAATTTTGTTTTCAGATTTGTCGCTTCGATATCCGGGCGCATCGCGCTGCTACGGCTGTTATCCAGCCACGTCAGCGCGTTGCTGAGGCCTTCGCTGACGGCCATCAGCCGATCTGACTGCTGTTCTGGCGTGATAAGTTTCATTTTTAAACACGCTCCCACTGTCGATCCAGTATTGTGCCGCGCTGTTGCCGCTGGCTGATAAGGTATTCAGACTGAGGCGTAAATGCTCCAGCGGTATCCGGCTGCCGTCAGCCGGGCGGGCGTCAGCAATCTTAAAACGCTCCGGGCTATGGGGATCTTCACCGGTAACGACCCGCAGTCTGATACGCAACTCGCTGTCACCGGCCACTTTACGTGCCAGAGTGGGATCGGTAATCGACAGGCTGTAGAGTGGCGCGGCAGGCCAGCGAGGGCTATCCAGCTGGCGGAAGCCCAGGCATAAGCCGCCGCGGATACGGAAGCTGGTGAGGTTGTCGAGGCTAAAGCACGGCCGGTCAAGGTCGATATCGCTGTAATAAATATTGTGGTTACTCAGCATGTTATCGGCGTCCAGCATACCCAGATAGCGAATGGTGGAGTAGGGCTGAAAATCGCCGGCGCGGAACCAGAAGCTGGACAGCCTGAGATCCAGAGCCAGCAGGCACAGCATCGCGCCGACCGCGGCAGTAGATTTCGGATTATCAATACGACCGAGCTTGTTAAACGGATACCAGTCGTTGGTGTGATAACCTTCCAGCGATAAAATCCGGCTGCCGGGTAACGGTTGCAGATGGCGAAACAGCGCCTGTATTCACAGGAAGCGCGACGGGCGGCCAGTCAGCAGCAGTACGTCGCAACTGTAGAGTGATACCACTTCAGCCATTGAACGCAGCGTCTGCACTATCGACAAACGGTGGGATAAGAATTCACCGTGCAGTTTATTCAGCTGAACGATCAGCGGAACCTGCAAGATATCGAACAGTGGCTCGCCGCCCAACGCGCGTTGCAGTTCGCCATTGATATACTCCAGTACCCTGCTGGTCGGCGGCTGATCCAGCATTTCAGCAAAGGTGGCATCGATTTCTGCGCTACTGTCGAGCGGGTCAAAACGCTCGTAATTTTCCAGAATGGTGCGGGCTAACGGCATAAAATCTGCAAGGTCAGCTGCTGACGCAGCGTGGAATGTGCATCGGTGCGGCCATCATGAGCAAACAGTCTGGCCATCAGCACTTCAGTATTAAGCAGACCGGCGCTTTTCAGCGCCTGCTGCAGCGCCGGCAGCACATACAGCTGAATGACATCCAGCAGAATATCATCACCCGCCACTTTGAAACCTTCGCGAACAGCGTCAGTTCACAGGGCCACTGCGAATTTTCGCTTCTGGTCTGAGGTTTGAAGCGGATCACAATCCCGCAATCCTGATTGCGGGATTAATATGGCTGAAATAGTCGAGCGTTTTGCCCGCCATCCCGCTGACCAGCCGCTGTTGCGAATCACCGACCAGTGATGAAATAAGCGGGCTTTCCCTGCCTGTGACTGACCGTAAAAGCAAGGGTAGTACGCTCAGCGACCGTGGCGTGCAGCCGATCGGCCTGCCGACGGCAGCGGCGTAATTTTGTTTTCAGATTTGTCGCTTCGATATCCGGGCGCATCGCGCTGCTACGGCTGTTATCCAGCCACGTCAGCGCGTTGCTGAGGCCTTCGCTGACGGCCATCAGCCGATCTGACTGCTGTTCTGGCGTGATAAGTTTCATTTTTAAACACGCTCCCACTGTCGATCCAGTATTGTGCCGCGCTGTTGCCGCTGGCTGATAAGGTATTCAGACTGAGGCGTAAATGCTCCAGCGGTATCCGGCTGCCGTCAGCCGGGCGGGCGTCAGCAATCTTAAAACGCTCCGGGCTATGGGGATCTTCACCGGTAACGACCCGCAGTCTGATACGCAACTCGCTGTCACCGGCCACTTTACGTGCCAGAGTGGGATCGGTAATCGACAGGCTGTAGAGTGGCGCGGCAGGCCAGCGAGGGCTATCCAGCTGGCGGAAGCCGGGCATAAGCCGCCGCGGATACGGAAGCTGGTGAGGTTGTCGAGGCTAAAGCACGGCCGGTCAAGGTCGATATCGCTGTAATAAATATTGTGGTTACTCAGCATGTTATCGGCGTCCAGCATACCCAGATAGCGAATGGTGGAGTAGGGCTGAAAATCGCCGGCGCGGAACCAGAAGCTGGACAGCCTGAGATCCAGAGCCAGCAGGCACAGCATCGCGCCGACCGCGGCAGTAGATTTCGGATTATCAATACGACCGAGCTTGTTAAACGGATACCAGTCGTTGGTGTGATAACCTTCCAGCGATAAAATCCGGCTGCCGGGTAACGGTTGCAGATGGCGAAACAGCGCCTGTATTCACAGGAAGCGCGACGGGCGGCCAGTCAGCAGCAGTACGTCGCAACTGTAGAGTGATACCACTTCAGCCATTGAACGCAGCGTCTGCACTATCGACAAACGGTGGGATAAGAATTCACCGTGCAGTTTATTCAGCTGAACGATCAGCGGAACCTGCAAGATATCGAACAGTGGCTCGCCGCCCAACGCGCGTTGCAGTTCGCCATTGATATACTCCAGTACCCTGCTGGTCGGCGGCTGATCCAGCATTTCAGCAAAGGTGGCATCGATTTCTGCGCTACTGTCGAGCGGGTCAAAACGCTCGTAATTTTCCAGAATGGTGCGGGCTAACGGCATAAAATCTGCAAGGTCAGCTGCTGACGCAGCGTGGAATGTGCATCGGTGCGGCCATCATGAGCAAACAGTCTGGCCATCAGCACTTCAGTATTAAGCAGACCGGCGCTTTTCAGCGCCTGCTGCAGCGCCGGCAGCACATACAGCTGAATGACATCCAGCAGAATATCATCACCCGCCACTTTGAAACCTTCGCGGAACAGCAGGCGTGGATTAATTTTCACATTGTTGCCGCTACCGTCATCCAGCGCGTAATGTGTAATCGCCAAATCTGTGGTGCCGCCGCCAATATCGATAGAGGCAATACGCAGGGTTTTACCCGGCTGCTCGTCAGCCGCCAGCGGGCGGTCGGGCCGCGCCATACTGGCAAAGAAATCTTCAGCGCGTCCGGCAAAATTAACACGGGTTTCATTGAACAGATAAACCATCTGACCGCAGGTCGCCTCATCCCACTCCATCTGTACTTCCGGCACCGGCTTCAGACTGCTGGCTTTATCGTGCTGAGTGGAGAAGGGTTCATCGGCCGGATGCCGGGCCATCGCTTTCCACACCAGTGCAATTGCTTCAACCATGCGGCGGCGAAATATCTCCCGCTCCGGTTTTGGCATTGCGGAAGGGAGCGTCAGGATAATATTACGCAGCTGACGCGGGGCGGTGCTGTGCGGCATTTTCATGCGCTGTGCGGCGCTGTTAATCTGCATCAGCGCCTGTGCCAGCAGTTCGCTCAGCATAAATGTCATCAGCGAGCTGCGGCTGTAGTGCGCTGAAAATACCGGCAGGCGCTCATCGGCTGGCAGGGTATACAGCGGTTGGCCGTTATCATTGAGCAGAGTCATGAGTGGATTGGCTATAGCCGGCGCTTCGCTAGTGGGTTGGTTAAAACGCCAGCCCGGCAACCAGCTCTCTTCATCCCACAAGTAGCGGCGTGGGCTGGAGATGCCGCTGGTGCCCTCGGTGCCGAGGCGCTGCAACGCCAGTCGATCGGCTTCGCGGCCAACGCGCGTCAGAGAAGGCCAGACAAAGGCATTTTCACGCCCGCTTTCCAGCGAGAAATTGGCTTTACCGAAGTTGGCCTGAGCAAATTCAACCCGACTGACAAACATCTCGTTATAGACTTGCTGTGGCCTGGCCAGATCGCGCAGCTGCAACTCATAGGTTTGTTTCAGACCGTTGCTCTCATCAGCATGATCCTCGACCAAAATGCCGCAAGTGTGCGAATTACCGACATCAAGGATCAAATCCACGTTAACCACCGGCTGCTGTAACGTGGCGGTGTGAATTTTAATCTCGTTCAGTTGCAGCTGGCTACCGAGCAGATTCAGCAGGTTAAGGTAGTGCGCCTGATACTCAAACTCCTTCAGGCCGATTTTTACATTAACCGCATGACGATGTTCACGCTGCGCGGCTTGTTGAGTAAACACTTCGCGTAACCAGCCGTCGATCCAGGTAAGATCAAGGAACTCACCCAGCTCATCATTGTGCGGGCAAGAGCGAAGCTGACGCCGTTCTGAGCATCGCTTTTACACAGCGCCAGCGCGCCGTCGTCTGCCGCCGTGGTGCCGGTGTCAAACGCCAGAGAGGCGCGATGGGTATGGCCTTGCTGGTCTGGCGAGTCCAGTTTACTGATCCGCACTCGCGCCCAGTTTTCCGGGCCGCCGAGAAAATTGCGCGGCGGCGTATAGCGCAGCACCGGCAGCGGGAGCCAGATATCTTCCAGCAGCATCAGTGACTGGTCCAGCGTAAAGCTGAACTCCGGTTTCACCACTTCCGGCGCAGTGCCTGCCGCCATACTCAGCTGATATTTTCCGTTATTGCTGTCATGATCCAGCCACAGCAGTGGACCGTTAGCAGTCTTGCGGACAAATTTTCCTGCTTTTACCGCATCCGGCTGTGCCCTGATGGCGAAATCGAAACTGAATACCGCTATCCTGAATCAGCGTCACTTTTTGCTTAAAATCGATAAGGGTTGCCAGCATGGTCACTTCGTCTCGCGTTTCATCGTCATCAGGAACACCGTTTCGGTGCCATAGCGTGCTTCGCAGCTAGCGGCACCGCTGGCCGCTTTACAGACAATTTCCGGCATTTTATAGCGGCTACCATCGCTGCAACGGGCGGTATAGCGGCTGTTAATCACCAGATTGCCCGAGCTCATTAAGCCAGCAGAGATATCGGCTTTGCAGCGGATGCCGTCTCCATGAATAAGGCGAGCGCTGCCAGTACCCTTTCTAATCTGATATTTCAGACTCGGTGGCTTACCGGTTGGTAAATTGTTCGCTTCCAGCGTCACGCGCCAGCTGCCGTTCAAAAGTCAGTGGAGCCAAGTTTTACCGCATCGGCAGGCATCACCAGATCGTCATCCGTCGCCAGTCGTGCAGGCGTTTCAGCCACGGCATCACGTGGCTTCTCACTCTGCGGCTGCGCGGGTTTCGTTATTTTCGGCGCTTCAGGCAGCACGGCCCGGCTCTGCTGACGCAGCGGTCACCGCTACTGGTGCAGTTACCGGTGTGACTGGCGGCTCAGCAGCGGGTTTAGCCGTTTTGATTACCGGCTCTTGAACGATCTGAAGGCGCTAAAATATAAGCCGGCCAGCGCAGCCGCAATGATCAGCGGCAGCAATAACCAGCCAGCAAGCCGCCACAGCCGATGCGGCTTAAGCGGCGGTGTAACAATCAGCGGTTCAGGTTCTGCTGCGGGCAGCGAAACAGCGGATAGTGGGGAGCATTAACCGGCAGTTGCGGAGGTGGAGTGAGTTGTAGCGTGGCACGCAGGCAATCAAGCGCATCGGCACGTGGCTTTTATCGACATCGACAAAGCCCCAGAAGGTGATCACCGGCTTACCATCCACCAGATAGATGGTGTTCTGGTCGGGAAACTGAAAAGCTTTGCTCAACAGAATACCAAACAGCCGCATCGCCGGATTCTGCGAACGTTGCGCTTGTTGACCGATCTCATCAACGGCTGTCTGATAGCTGTCCAGTAGCTGAATGGCGGCCGCTCGCTCGCTGTCGCTGGCGGCAACCCACGACTTTACTTTGCCACAGAATGGCGCGTACCAGTCAATGCGCTCGCCCCGTTCATCAGGCTGCGGAATTGCCAGGCAACTGGCGATATCTGACTGTTTTTTCAGACGTAATGTTTCGCGCAGCTGAAGTGCAGAAGCGTAAACCGGCTGGCCATTTTCCCCAAGCGCAAGTAACGCATCCAGATTTCCGCTGCGTAAAAATGATTTTGCCACGTACCACGGCCCTTTTGTGACGCTGCCTGAGGCAGAAAATAAAGTGTTATCCGGAATGTGATTACTTTAATTCTGTCAGTGCCGATCAAACGCCGGAATAAGCACTAAAAGTGGCAACTGTCTGCGGCATCGGGCGATTTACTCCACCATGGGCCAGCACGGCTGCGGGGCAGCCGTGCCAGTTTTGAAGTGCATTTTGAGTTTTATGTTGACTGACTAAGTGGGTATTTTTCCATCATTAACTCAGCCGATTGAGTCGGACGATAAAATCGACGGAATCATCATCCTCGGCTCTTACACGGCGTTCAACTGCGTAAGCGGTTAAGCCGAAATCATCCATAATACGCCGTGTTGATTTACCATTTGGTGTTCTGAAAAAGCGTCAAACAATTCACGGCCTGATTTGCCCTCGGTCATTTGTAATGTGGTTTCATTAGTCATGGTATTTCTTTCAATCACTTCCGGTAGTTCACCGAAAAGTTATTTTTCTGGATATGGTTTCATACTGATATCGAGTGACATCGCTGGCATAATAGGGCACGTCTCTTATTTCTCTGTAGTTATGATGAAACGTCCATTTAGTTCTTTCAAAGGTATTACTGAACGTATTACCTCTGTTAAGAAGGTCTCGCGATCCCATCGAGTAATTCTGTTCGAAATGCAAAAGTTATTTTTCTGGATATGGTTTCATACTGATATCGAGTGACATCGCTGGCATAATAGGGCGTCTCTTATTTCTCTGTAGTTATGATGAAACGTCCATTTAGTTCTTTCAAAGGTATTACTGAACGTATTACCTCTGTTAAGAAGGTCTCGCGATCCCATCGAGTAATTCTGTTCGAAATGCAAAAGTTATTTTTCTGGATATGGTTTCATACTGATATCGAGTGACATCGCTGGCATAATAGGGCGTCTCTTATTTCTCTGTAGTTATGATGAAACGTCCATTTAGTTCTTTCAAAGGTATTACTGAACGTATTACCTCTGTTAAGAAGGTCTCGCGATCCCATCGAGTAATTCTGTTCGAAATGCAAAAGTTATTTTTCTGGATATGGTTTCATACTGATATCGAGTGACATCGCTGGCATAATAGGGCGTCTCTTATTTCTCTGTAGTTATGATGAAACGTCCATTTAGTTCTTTCAAAGGTATTACTGAACGTATTACCTCTGTTAAGAAGGTCTCGCGATCCCATCGAGTAATTCTGTTCGAAATGCAAAAGTTATTTTTCTGGATATGGTTTCATACTGATATCGAGTGACATCGCTGGCATAATAGGGCGTCTCTTATTTCTCTGTAGTTATGATGAAACGTCCATTTAGTTCTTTCAAAGGTATTACTGAACGTATTACCTCTGTTAAGAAGGTCTCGCGATCCCATCGAGTAATTCTGTTCGAAATGCAAAAGTTATTTTTCTGGATATGGTTTCATACTGATATCGAGTGACATCGCTGGCATAATAGGGCGTCTCTTATTTCTCTGTAGTTATGATGAAACGTCCATTTAGTTCTTTCAAAGGTATTACTGAACGTATTACCTCTGTTAAGAAGGTCTCGCGATCCCATCGAGTAATTCTGTTCGAAATGCAAAAGTTATTTTTCTGGATATGGTTTCATACTGATATCGAGTGACATCGCTGGCATAATAGGGCGTCTCTTATTTCTCTGTAGTTATGATGAAACGTCCATTTAGTTCTTTCAAAGGTATTACTGAACGTATTACCTCTGTTAAGAAGGTCTCGCGATCCCATCGAGTAATTCTGTTCGAAATGCAAAAGTTATTTTTCTGGATATGGTTTCATACTGATATCGAGTGACATCGCTGGCATAATAGGGCGTCTCTTATTTCTCTGTAGTTATGATGAAACGTCCATTTAGTTCTTTCAAAGGTATTACTGAACGTATTACCTCTGTTAAGAAGGTCTCGCGATCCCATCGAGTAATTCTGTTCGAAATGCAAAAGTTATTTTTCTGGATATGGTTTCATACTGATATCGAGTGACATCGCTGGCATAATAGGGCGTCTCTTATTTCTCTGTAGTTATGATGAAACGTCCATTTAGTTCTTTCAAAGGTATTACTGAACGTATTACCTCTGTTAAGAAGGTCTCGCGATCCCATCGAGTAATTCTGTTCGAAATGCAAAAGTTATTTTTCTGGATATGGTTTCATACTGATATCGAGTGACATCGCTGGCATAATAGGGCGTCTCTTATTTCTCTGTAGTTATGATGAAACGTCCATTTAGTTCTTTCAAAGGTATTACTGAACGTATTACCTCTGTTAAGAAGGTCTCGCGATCCCATCGAGTAATTCTGTTCGAAATGCAAAAGTTATTTTTCTGGATATGGTTTCATACTGATATCGAGTGACATCGCTGGCATAATAGGGCACGTCTCTTATTTCTCTGTAGTTATGATGAAACGTCCATTTAGTTCTTTCAAAGGTATTACTGAACGTATTACCTCTGTTAAGAAGGTCTCGCGATCCCATCGAGTAATTCTGTTCGAAATGCAAAAGTTATTTTTCTGGATATGGTTTCATACTGATATCGAGTGACATCGCTGGCATAATAGGGCGTCTCTTATTTCTCTGTAGTTATGATGAAACGTCCATTTAGTTCTTTCAAAGGTATTACTGAACGTATTACCTCTGTTAAGAAGGTCTCGCGATCCCATCGAGTAATTCTGTTCGAAATGCAAAAGTTATTTTATTATCAATCCGTGCACGCGCCTGTTCCTGTGGATTGTCGTCTGCTGCTGCCTGCATTATCAGCGCCCAGTAGCCTCTCGGCTGATTCTGAATAGGTAAACTCGAAATGGCGCGTTTCAGAAACCATCGCGCTGTCAGCGGCACCGCTGGCCGCTTACAGACAATTTCCGGCATTTTATAGCGGCTACCATCGCTGCAACGGGCGGTATAGCGGCTGTTAATCACCAGATTGCCCGAGCTCATTAAGCCAGCAGAGATATCGGCTTTGCAGCGGATGCCGTCTCCATGAATAAGGCGAGCGCTGCCAGTACCCTTTCTAATCTGATATTTCAGACTCGGTGGCTTACCGGTTGGTAAATTGTTCGCTTCCAGCGTCACGCGCCAGCTGCCGTTCAAAAGTCAGTGGAGCCAAGTTTTACCGCATCGGCAGGCATCACCAGATCGTCATCCGTCGCCAGTCGTGCAGGCGTTTCAGCCACGGCATCACGTGGCTTCTCACTCTGCGGCTGCGCGGGTTTCGTTATTTTCGGCGCTTCAGGCAGCACGGCCGGCTCTGCTGACGCAGCGGTCACCGCTACTGGTGCAGTTACCGGTGTGACTGGCGGCTCAGCAGCGGGTTTAGCCGTTTTGATTACCGGCTCTTGAACGATCTGAAAGGCGCTAAAATATAAGCCGGCCAGCGCAGCCGCAATGATCAGCGGCAGCAATAACCAGCCAGCAAGCCGCCACAGCCGATGCGGCTTAAGCGGCGGTGTAACAATCAGCGGTTCAGGTTCTGCTGCGGGCAGCGAAACAGCGGATAGTGGGGAGCATTAACCGGCAGTTGCGGAGGTGGAGTGAGTTGTAGCGTGGCACGCAGGCAATCAAGCGCATCGGCACGTGGCTTTTTATCGACATCGACAAAGCCCCAGAAGGTGATCACCGGCTTACCATCCACCAGATAGATGGTGTTCTGGTCGGGAAACTGAAAAGCTTTGCTCAACAGAATACCAAACAGCCGCATCGCCGGATTCTGCGAACGTTGCGCTTGTTGACCGATCTCATCAACGGCTGTCTGATAGCTGTCCAGTAGCTGAATGGCGGCCGCTCGCTCGCTGTCGCTGGCGGCAACCCACGACTTTACTTTGCCACAGAATGGCGCGTACCAGTCAATGCGCTCGCCCGTTCATCAGGCTGCGGAATTGCGGGCAACTGGCGATATCTGACTGTTTTTCAGACGTAATGTTTCGCGCAGCTGAAGTGCAGAAGCGTAAACCGGCTGGCCATTTTCCCCAAGCGCAAGTAACGCATCCAGATTTCCGCTGCGTAAAATGATTTTGCCACGTACCACGGCCCTTTTGTGACGCTGCCTGGGGCAGAAAATAAAGTGTTATCCGGAATGTGATTACTTTAATTCTGTCAGTGCCGATCAAACGCCGGAATAAGCACTAAAAGTGGCAACTGTCTGCGGCATCGGGCGATTTACTCCACCATGGGCCAGCACGGCTGCGGGGCAGCCGTGCGAGGTTGAAGTGCATTTTGAGTTTTATGTTGACTGACTAAGTGGGTATTTTCCATCATTAACTCAGCCGATTGAGTCGGACGATAAAATCGACGGAATCATCATCCTCGGCTCTTACACGGCGTTCAACTGCGTAAGCGGTTAAGCCGAAATCATCCATAATACGCCGTGTTGATTTACCATTTGGTGTTCTGAAAAAAGCGTCAAACAATTCACGGCCTGATTTGCCCTCGGTCATTTGTAATGTGGTTTCATTAGTCATGGTATTTCTTTCAATCACTTCCGGTAGTTCACCGAAAAGTTATTTTTCTGGATATGGTTTCATACTGATATCGAGTGACATCGCTGGCATAATAGGGCACGTCTCTTATTTCTCTGTAGTTATGATGAAACGTCCATTTAGTTCTTTCAAAGGTATTACTGAACGTATTACCTCTGTTAAGAAGGTCTCGCGATCCCATCGAGTAATTCTGTTCGAAATGCAAAAGTTATTTTTATTATCAATCCGGGCACGCGCCTGTTCCCAGGATTGTCGTCTGCTGCTGCCTGCATTATCAGCGCCCAGTAGCCTCTCGGCTGATTCTGAATAGGTAAACTCGAAATGGCGCGTTTCAGAAACCATCGCGCTGTCAGCGGCACCGCTGGATAACAGGCGGGGCCCGCCCGCCAGCAAGCCTGCGCCAAGAGTTAACAATCCGCTGGCAAAGGAGAGCCACCCCAGCGCCGCAGCAGCGCGCGGATTGGTGCCTGCGCTGGTGATACTGACGATACCGCTGACATCTGCCACCAGATTCGCGGTGCCAGTCAACAGAGTCGTGGCGGAAGTGCTGACCGGGGCAGCCTCTAAACTCCGGCGGCTATTAATGAGCCTCCGCCGGTAAACAGTGCTCCGACAATGCCCAAAATCCCCATCCCAATGCCCAATGCTGCCTGCCAGCTAAAATGACCGGATGGATCGCTGCGGTTGACAGGATCTCCCGCGCAATAGCCGTAAGGATTAACGCCGCCCATGCCGAATGGGCTCCAGCTGTCGGGTGCAGTAAAGCGCATCAGCAGCGGACTATAACTACGATAACCATTGCCCAACAGAGAGTTTCCGCTGACGGGATCCTGACGCTGCCCGTTAAAGCCTGCAATATTCCTGTTCATAAATACCCCCTTGTTAATCAGAGTATTTATTAATAGCGGATAGGGATCGGGATAAAAACAGAAAAAACTAATTAAATCATATTAATAAAGGCATCACAAAATGATAAGTCAGTACTAAATCGTACACCCGAGAGTCATGGGGTAACAAATCTCTTGCATCAAAACCGGTACGCCGGGCCAGCGCTGATCGAGTAGTTTTTATTGGCTATTCCTGCGGCATCGCCGCCTTGTTCATCGTAACTATTATCACTGTGGTCGATCATTTGGGAACCGCCTTTACCTTCGGAATAATGGTTATAACTCACCTCTGTAAACACTTTGGCATTAGGCGTTACGTAATATCCGACGTCCATTGAAGCACCGTAAAAGTAGAGTTATTCGATTTTTCACGAAATGTCAGGTCACGCGCATAGTGCTCATCATTATCGTTAGCCTGCACCCACGGACTGTATTTCAGCAGCCCATTAACTTCCAAATTATTCACGCGATATTGTCCAGCCAGACCGATATAGGGCATTGAGAAGCGCTGTTGATAGCCAATAACCCGCTCACCACGCGGCAATTCACCGACATCGTTACCGTTATCATAGCGGTATGAGCCGCCGAAGGCAGTCCAGCTAAAACGCGTTTGTTGATAACCGACGACTGCACCCAGCCGGTAATCGTCGTCCTGCAACAGCCAGCCCTTCAGGTTAACATCGAACTCATTGGCGTAGTTAAGCCGGGTATTGGAATGATGCGAATGTTCACTGGGATCGGACTGGCCTTCTTTCAGCCAGTCCCAGTCATCCAGCGTGCTGCTACCTGATGCCAGCGAAGTCCAGCCGCGGGCATTCAGCGTCAGCCACGAAAAAGCATCCCATGAAATATCGCCTTTCAGGATGGCGACATTATTGATTTTCCAGTCCAGCTGGCTGAGTTTTTGCCGCTGGCTGGATCATAAACTCGTTCCTCTGATTTACCGCCCAGCCATCCGAGCGAGGTTGAGAGCGAAATATTATCCGCTTGGGTATTGAGTTGAAACGGCGATGATGTGACAGCATAAACATTGCCGGTTATCAGCAACGTAGCTGCGGCAATAAGCTTTTTCTTCATGGTTGTTTCCAACATTTATTAATCAGCGATATCAGATTGCATTAACGCTTATTTTTATAAAGTGATGGAAATCTTATTCTGGTTACCTGACGACCTGAACTATCGTCTTGCTACGGATTCTGCGGGCGCGTTTTGGCCGCGATAAAACAATATGGGCCAGCACGCCACCGATCAACCCCAGAATGCCGCGCCAACGCCGAGCAGCGTTACGCCAGAAGCGGTAATCAAGAAGGTGATAAGCGCCGCGTCGCGCTGTTGACTGTCGCTTAATGCCTGTTGCAAGCTGCCGGAAAGCGTGCCGAGCAGCGCCAGTCCGGCGATGGTATGAATTAATGCCCCCGGCAGGGCGCTGAACAGCATACCGATGGCCGCGCCGAAGATCCCGGCTAACAGATAGAAACCACCGGCGGCGGCCGAGGCAAGATAGCGGCGTTTCGGATCGGGATGCACATCGTCACCCATGCAAATCGCGGCGGTAATTGCGGCAATACACACCGAAAAGCCGCCAAAAGGTGCCAGTAACAGCGAGGTTAACGAGGTCCAGCTTATCAGCGGTGAAACCGGGGCTGCATAGCCTGCGGCTTTCATTGTCGCGATACCTGGTGCATTTTGTGAAGCCATCGTCACCATAAAATAGGGCACGCCGATTCCCAGTAATGTCGATAAAGTAAACTGTGGAGCAGTAAATTCCGGCGGGCAAAGTGCAGCGACTGCTGCGGGAAATTGATATTGCCCTGCATCAGTGCCACTCCGGGCCCGCCAGTAGCGTCAGCATAATCGCGTAGCGCGGCATAAAGCGGCGTCCCAGCAGCCAGATCAGGCACATACTGCCGCTAAGAACGAAATTGACCTGTAGCGAGGAGAAAGCATCAAGGCCGAAACGCAGTAAAATGCCTGCCAGCATGGCGGAAGAAATTGCCAGTGGAATGGTGTTCATCAGCCGGGCGAACAGGCCGGTGACGCCGCAGAGTAGCATCAGCCCGGAAGCAAAGATAAAGATGCCTGTCGCTTCATTTAGCGTCACGCCGGGCAGGCTGGTGATCAGCAGCGCGGCGCCGGGCGTCGACCACGCTGTCAGTACCGGCATGCGATAGTAAAGTGACAGGCCAAGTGAAGTGATGCCCATCGCCAGACCCAGCGTAGTCAGCCAGCCGCCAATTTGCAGTACTGAAGCGCCTGCGGCTTCTGCCGCCTGAAAAATGATGGCGGCAGAGCTGGTATAGCCCACCAGTACCGCGACAAAACCGGCAATAATCGCGGGGATAAAGTGTGATTTCGACGGTGTGGCGGGCATAGTCAATTCCTGCTTGTGCGTTATAGCGCACAACAATAGCACCGTGCGTTATAACGTACAAGCGGCTATAATCAGGGCCGATTTTCGGAGGGAACGCGATGCAGCAACTTAATCAGCACCTGGCAGACACGCTGAAACAGCTGCGGCATTTGCGCCAGTGGAGTCTGACTCAGGCGGCAGAACAGACCGGTGTCAGTAAGGCGATGCTGGGGCAAATTGAACGAGGTGAATCCAGCCCAACGGTGGCGACATTGTGGAAAATTGCCACCGGATTTAACGTCGCATTTTCGGCATTTATCGGCAACGCAGCCGGGCAACTGCCGCCAGTGGTGCAGCGCTACGCCGATTTGCCGGTGTTCAGCCAGGACAATGCTGATATGCGCGTGGTGCCACTTTTTCCATTTGATAAGCAGCTCGGTTTCGATATGTTTGTTATCGACATGGCGCCGGGCGCGCTCAGTGAATCTTCAGCTCATGAGCAGGGAGTAATCGAGCATGTGATTGTCATAGAAGGGCAACTTGAGCTAATGGTTGACGGAGTATGGCATCAGCTAGCGGCTGGCGAAGCGCTGCGTTTTCAGGCCGATCGCCCGCACAGCTATCGCAACGCCAGCCAACACAATGTGCGGCTGCACGATCTAATCCATTACCCCTGCGTCGGACGTTAATGCTGCTGTGGATTATCACTCAGCAGAATCGCCAGTTTTTTACCGTCGTCGAGCTGCTCAAGCAGCAGTTTAACCACCACCGTTAGCGGCACCGACAGGATCATCCCGACGGGCCCGAGTAGCCATCCCCAGAACAACAACGAAATAAACACCACCAGCGTCGATAAATTTAAACTTCTGCCCATCAGACGCGGCTCGAGGATATTACCGAACAGCAGGTTGATCGCCAGATAGAAAGCGATAACTCCCAGCCCCGGATAGAGGCCATTAAACAGCAACGCCTGAATAATCGGCGGAATAGCCGCAATAATTGAGCCGATATTGGGAATATAATTTAGCGCAAACGCCAGCGTGCCCCAGAGAAAAGCAAATTTAATATCCATCGCCCACAGCATCAGCCAGACCGTCAGGCCGGTAATCAGGCTGATCACGGTTTTTAAGACCAGATAGTGGGTGACGCTTCTTAAGCCATGACGAATGGCCGCCATGGCGCGGGACGGCACCGGAAACAGCAGGGGACCTTTCTGCTTCAGGCTCGGCACCTCCAGCAGCATAAACGCCACCGTCATAATCAGCAGGAACATTGCGGTCATGGCGTTAGAAAAATACCCACGGCACCGGACACCAGCCGCACGGCGATTGACGGATCGATATAGTGCATCATCTCATCAAGCGAGATGTTAATGCCCATAGTTAACAGCAGGGCGCGGGTATCCAGCAGCGGCTGGGTTAACATGCTGCGATACTGCGGCAGGGTGCGGGCAAATTCATTGAGTGTGCTGCTGAGTGCTGCTACCAGCAGCAGCATAATCACCACAAAACAGCTCATTAGTAGCAGAATCGCCAGCACGCGCGGCACGCAGATCCTCTCTGCCAGCCGGATCAACGGATTAAGCACAATGGCAAAAACAGCGATAATATCAGCGGCACCACAAGCGCCGACGCGGCCTTCAGGCTGGCAAAATCACCAGCAGCATGGTGATAATCGCCAAAACCCTGACCAGTTTATCCGTCGATGAATTTAACACGCCGCTACTCTCCTTTAGTTTTGCTCCATTCACGCAGGCGCTGTATATGCAGATACAACGACGGGACAAAGAACAGCCCAATTGCCGTGGCGGCCAGCATTCCGCTAAACAGCGTGATACCGATGATTTGCCGACTTTCTGCGCCCGCACCGCTGGCCAGCACCAGCGGTAACACGCCGAAAATAAACGAAATCGCTGTCATGATAACCGCCCGGAAGCGCTGTTGCGCCCTTGTTGCGCAGCCTGCTGAATCGACAATCCTTTTTCCCGCAAATCACGGGAAAATTCAACAATCAGAATAGCATTTTTCGCCGCGAGGCCAATCAATAACACCGGGCCAATTTGCGCATAAATATCGTTGGCTAAACCTGCCAGCTTTAATCCCATTACCGCACCCATCAGGGCAAACAGCACCGACAGTAACACCGCCGCCGGTATCGTCCAGCTCTCATACTGGGCGACCGGGGAACAGATAAGCGAAGACCAGTGCCGCCAGATAAATCATTATCGCTTTGCCACTGTTTTGCAGCTCCTGTAAGGACATGCCGGTCCAGCTGTAGCCGTATCCCTCGGGTAGTTCGCTGTCCAGCAGCTGCTCCATAACGCCCATCGCCTGACCTGAACTGACGCCTTCCACTGCCGAACCGCTCACCGCCACCGACGGGAACTGGTTATATTGCGCGATAAACGGTGAACCAACTGGGGGTTAACGTAACCAGTTGGCTCAGGCTGACCAGCGCGCCGCTGTCGCTGCGCACCGATAACTGATTAATTTGCTCGCTGCGCTGACGCGGTCATCTCATTTTGTACTTGCACCTTAAACAGCCGATTGCTGCGGGTAAAATCGCCAACGTTAATACCGCCCAGCGCGGTTTGCAGGGTGGTAAAATACGATCTACCGGCACATTAAGTAACGCTGCGCGTTCACGATCGACGGTTAAACTCATTTCCGGCACGCTGGCGCTGAACGTTGTGAATACTCTGCTGAGTTCCGGCTGCTGATTGGCCGCCATAATCAGCGCATGGCTGGTGCGCGCCAGCTCCTGCTGTGATTGTCCGTCAAGTGCCTGAATGCGTAGATCAAAGCCCGAAGCATTACCCAGCCCGTTAATAGCCGGAGGAACAAAGCCATCATCATCGCCGAAGGGTTGGCGGCAAGCTGTTGCTGAATGCGCGGCAGAACCTGATCGATCGGTTCGCGCTCATTCCACGGTTTTAACTGCACGATGCCAAAACCGCCGTTCGCTGCGTTGCCACCGCCGAGCAGACTGAAGCCGGTAATCTTAATCACATCGTCTACCGCCGGATCGGCAGCGACGGCTTGGTACATTGCTCCATTACCGTTTGCGTCCGAGCCAGTGAGGCACCATCCGGCAGCTGCACGTTTATAAACATATAGCCCTGATCTTCTTCTGGTAAAACCCGACCGGCAACAGGCTGTAACAAAGCGGTCGCGCCCGCGGCCAGTATCAGAGCGGAGATGGTTGTGACACTGTAACGATTTATGCGCGTCACGGCACGTAAATAACCGTCACGAGTGGTTTGCAACAGGCGATTAAAGGCACCAAAGGGACCGCTGGTTGGCGGTTGACGATACTTGAGCAGCGTGGCGGTAAGCGCTGGCGTCAGCGTCAGGGCATTCACGCTGGACAGCACCATGGCGGTAGCCAGCGTGACGGCAAACTGACGATACAGTTCGCCGGTAATCCCCGGCAGCATCGCCACCGGCACAAATACCGCCAGTAATACCATGGTCGTAGCGATTACCGGCCCGGCGATTTGCGTGATTGCCTCGCAGGTGGCTTTAAACGGCCCAAGCTGCGGGTTTTCCACCATAATGCGCTCAACATTTTCTACCACCACAATCGCGTCATCGACCACGATATTCAGCGCCAGAATCATGGCAAATAAACTGAGCATATTAATCGAGTAGCCAAACAGCAGCAGTACCGCCACGGTACCGAGCAGCGATACCGGAATGGTCAACGCCACGATAAAGGTCGCGCGCAGGCTCTGCATAAACAGATACACCACCGCCAGTACCACCAGTAAGGTCAGAACCAGCGAATGCATAATCTCGCGCAGGGTTTCCCTGATCGAATCGGTTGAATCGAAATTGATATCAAAGGTCATATCATCCGGAAATGCCCGTGCCTGCTGCGCCATTTCTGCTTTAACTGCGCTGGCAACGCTTAGCGCGTTAGCACCGGCGTTGGATGAATCATCAAAATGCGCCGGGCGTATTATTCATCGCGGCATTAACCTGATAGCTTTCTGCTCCCAGTTCAGTGCTGGCGACGTCGCCCAGCCGTACCATGCCACCGTGTTGATTACTGCGAATCACAATGCGGGCAAACTCTTCCGGCGTAGAAAGACGCCCACTGCCGCTGATGGTCAGGGTTTTTTGCTGATCGGCAGGCGTGGGAGCAGCACCGATTTGACCGGCGGCAGCCTGTACATTTTGCTGACGCAGTGCCGCAATAATCTCATCGGTGGTGACATTAAGCGCTTCCATCCGTAACGGATTCAGCCAGATGCGCATACTGTAGTCGCGGGAACCAAAAATCTGCACATCACCGACGCCGTCGATTCTTGCCAGCGCATCCTTCAGACGAATGCTGCTGTAATTACTCAAAAACATCGCGTTGTGAGTGCCGCCGGTGACTGAACGCTGAGCCCCAGCAGAATATTGGTGGCTCTTTTGCGCACCGAGATGCCATTGTTAATGACTTCGGCGGGTAACTGGGCGCTGACCTGCGACAGGCGATTTTGTACCTCGACCGCCGCCATATCCGGATCAGTTCCACTGGCGAAGGTGATGGTCAATGAGTAGCTGCCGTTATTACTGCTGCTGGACTCCATATACAGCATATTGCTGACGCCATTGATCTGGCTTTCAATTGGTGAACCGACTGCTTCGGCGACATCGCGGGCGCTGGCACCTGGATAGACCGCACTGACGCTGACCACCGGTGGGGTGATCTCAGGGAACTTTTCTACCGGAATAATCGTCAGCGCCAGTAAACCAACAAGGCTGATAATCAGTGCGATAACCATCGCAAACTTGGGACGTCTGACAAAAATGTAGCATCGTGATCGCCTTATTCGCTGGCGGCAGTGGCGTTCACCACCATACCGGGCCTGACTTGCTGAATACCGGAAACAATCACTCGCTCGCCCGGCTCAAGACCCGCAGTCACCTGATAGTGCTGTTCAACCTGGCGGCCAGGCGTGACGCGTCGCAGCGCCACATGGTTATCCTCATCAACCAACAAAACGAAATAACCCTCTTTGTCCTGCGAAAGGGCCGCAACCGGGATGGTTATGGCGTTTTGTGGCTGGCCGGCTTCCAGCGCGACATTGACCACGCCACCGGGTAACAGCAGATGCTGTGGATTGGCAAAGTTCAGCCTGACCGCCACGCTGCCGGTCTGTGGATCGATATGATTATCTACGGACTCAAATTTGCCGGGTTGTGGATAAGGATGGCCGTTGGCCAGCGTCAGCTGCGAACGAAAACTTTTCGCCGTCTCTGGCTGCTGCATCGCGGTTATATAGTCGTGCTCGTTGACTGAAATCCTGACGCGGATTGGATCCAGCTGCGTCACTGTCACCAGCGAACCACTGGCGGGATTGATCAGACTGCCGGTATTGAAGCGTGTATGGCCGATGCGTCCGGAAATCGGCGCGGTGATGCGGGTATAACTGAGATTCAGTTGCTGCGTTTTCAGTTCAGCCTGCATCTGAGCAAGATTAGCGCGGGCGATATCGCGCTCGGCCTCTGCGGCGTCGACGTCGGATTTACTGATGGCTTTACTGGCGGTTAAACGCTGTAACCGGCCGAGATGCAATTGTGTATTACGTAACACCGCCTCGGCGCTTTGCACCCGGGCTTTCGCCTGCTCGACCGCCGCATGGTGTTGCGCCGGTTCAATTTCAAATAATAACTGCCCGGCTTCGACCATCTGGCCTTCGGTGAAGTGGCGGCTGGCAATAAACCCTTCAACGCGGGTTAACACCTCAACCGTCTGAATGGCTTCAACACGCCCCATATACAGCAGCGCTTTGGCGGAATGCTTTATCTCGGTGGTGATAACTTTCACTGCGGGCAGAGGCGAGGACTGGGCAGTGCTTACCAGAAACACGCAACTCAGACACAGCGCAGCAGTTCGTATGAAGATATGCATAGTGATTCACCTGACAAGGTTGATATTACTAAATATTGTATTTTTCTTAGAAAACACCATATTAATCTTGATCAAGCCAGCAGGAAATTTGTGAGAATTATCTTATTTCAGGTGGCTGCGATGGAGCATCACGCAGTACCATGATGTTGCCTGCGTTGTAACACATTCACCGTCGGGCCTGCCCCCGTAGTAAGGGGTGACTTTTTAGCCAAACTCGATCAAGCGTCCTTGCCTTGCAAAAGGGCGCTGTTGAAAAAATCCGTACAATGCAGCACAGACAGATTCGCTAATTGCGCTGTCGAGCGAGATTAACTGATGGTCAGCGTCTTTAGAGCCTGCAGTAACGCATCGACTTTTGGCGTTAGCTGTTTTTGCGGCCACAGAATCGTCAGTGGCAAACCCTCAACTGACAACGTTTCCAGCAGCGGCACCAGTTCACCACTGTCCAGTTGCTTGCGCACCAGCCGGTCGCTATTTGCGTCACGCCCAGCCCGGCGACCACCGCCGATAACAGCGCCTCTCCATCGCCCAGTGCCATGGCGTGAGCAATTTCGCGCGTCAGCGTGCGGCCGTCTGCAGCAGGAAAGGTCCATGGCGTGGTGCTGCCGTCGTGTCGGGCGTAAGCAATGCAGCGATGATCAGTTAACGCTTGCGCAGATAACGGTGTGCCATGCTGTTGCAGATAATTCGGTGCGGCACAAAAATCAGCCGTTCACTGCCAAGATAGTGATAGCCGAGTGATGCGGGATAATCCCCGGGCCACCTATACGAACTGCAATATCAATGCCTTCTTCAATAAGATCAACAAAGCGGTCGGTAAAGGTGATGTTCAGCTGTAAATCCGGGTAGTGGTGGCAAAAGCGGTTCAGCAGCGGCACCACCTGTAAACGGCCAAAGGAGTGCGGCAGGGCAAGGCGTAAGCGGCCCGCCGGACGGTTGCGCTGAGCGACCAGCACCGATTCGGCCTCCGCCAGTTCATCCAGCACCCGGCTACAGGTTTGATAGAACGCCTGACCGGCATCAGTCAGTGACAGGCTGCGGGTGGTGCGGTCAAACAGCCGTGAACCTAAGCGCTCCTCCAGCCGGGCGATACTTTTACTGACGGCGGAGTTGCTCAGGTGCAACTTTTCGGCAGCAGCGGTAAAGCTGCCGGTTTCTACGCTGACCACAAACGGCGTTATACCTTTAAGACGATCGCTGGAAATCATGATTAGTGAATTTTTGTCGTTAAATTGATGAATATATACCTTAGATGAGAATTAAATTCCATATTAAGCTTTATGTCTTAATCTGATGGAAGAACAAATGAAATCACGTGCATTGATTGTCGGCGTCAGCGGTGTTGTGGGTAGCGCGCTGGCGACCGGGCTACTGGCTGATGGCTGGCAGGTCTATGGTTTGTCACGCGGTAACAGCGCAGTTCCGGCTGGCTGCATCGCGCTGACCGCCGATTTAACCTCAGAACAGGCGGTACAGCAGGCATTACAAGGTATCGGGTTGATAAGGTGTTCTTCAGCGTCTGGGCGCGTCAGGAAAATGAGCAACAGAATATCCGCGTCAATGGCGCGATGGTGCGTCACGTGCTGGATGCGCTGGGCAGCCGGTTGCAGGGCGGTCATGTGGCGCTGGTCACGGGCCTGAAGCACTATCTTGGGCCGTTTGACGCCTACGGCAAGGCGAAGTACCGATGACGCCGTTCCGTGAAGAGCAGGGGCGTCAGCCGGTAGAAAATTTCTATTATGCGCAGGAAGACGAAGTTTTGCTGCGGCCAAAAT
The DNA here is from genome assembly GCA_029286865.1 of Teinopalpus imperialis. NCBI lineage: Eukaryota > Metazoa > Arthropoda > Insecta > Lepidoptera > Papilionidae > Teinopalpus > Teinopalpus imperialis. The sequence goes on from JAGSMU010000077.1 coordinate 126,360, forward strand.
ACCAGTTCAGCTGGAGCGTACATCGCCCGCATACCATCATTGGTTACGCGGTCGGCAATGCGATGAACATGGGACAAACGCTGGCAGTGTATGCCACGCTGTGTAAACACACCGGGCAGCCATTTATTTTCCCGGGTTCGGCAGTGCAGTGGAGCGGCGTGACGGATATGACCGACGCGCGTTTGCTGGCCGATCAGCTTCAGTGGGCAGCCACCAGTGAGCAGGCTAACAATGAAGATTTCAACGTAGTGAACGGTGATGTGTTCCGCTGGCAGTGGATGTGGACGCAAATCGCCGATTACTTTGGCATTGAAGCGGTGCCTTTCAGTGGCGAAATGCAACCGCTGGAAGGGCGCATGAATGATGCCGCTGCCCAGTGGCAGGAGATTGCCAGCCAGTATTCACTGAAGCAGAGCGATGTGAATAAGCTGGCCTCCTGGTGGCATACCGATGCCGATCTCGGCCGCCCGATGGAGGTGATTACCGATATCAGTAAAAGCCGTAAAGCCGGTTTTAACGGTTATCAGTGTACCCGCGATGCCTTTATTGAACTGTTTGATAAGCTCCGGGCGGAAAAACTGATTCCATAACTCTTCACCGGGTTATTGTCAGGAGAAATGCAAAGGGAGCCGATTTTGGCTCCCTTCTCAATAGAATGCTGCCCCAAATGGCGATAATGATTATTTATCCTGTGACCACGGCGCTGCTGACGTCCACTTTCACTGGCAGCAGGCCAGTCGCTGTAAATTTATCGGCCAGCGCCTGTTGCTGCTTAAACACTTCCGGCGTCATGCGCTCGGCACCATAAGGCATACGTGCCAGCGCCTTATTCCAGATAGCCGGGTCCAGACCGGTTGATTTAGCGAGGATCTGCGCTGCATCAGCCTGATGCTGGTTTGCCCATTCGCTAAGCGTCGCCAGCTCACTCAGTACTTTCTGCGCGGTTTCTGGATGGCCCTCAGCAAACTTGCGGCTGGCGAGATAAAAGGTGTAATGCGGGACCAGGCCTTCAGCATTTTTTATCTGGCGGGCGTTAGCATGGGTTTCGACTTCTGCCAGATACGGATCCCAGATAACCCGGGCATCAATCGCGCCGCGCTGAAACGCGGCGCGGGCGTCGGCCGGCGGCAAATACACCGGAGTGATATCTTTGTAGCTCAGGCCAGCCTTCTCCAGTGCTGCAATCAGCAAATAGTTAACATCGAACCTTTATTCAGTGCGACTTTTTGCCTTTCAGATCGGCAACACTGTTGATCGGCGAATCGGCCGCGACCACAATCGCTTCGGTTTTAGGATTGGCCGGAGAGTGGCCAAGATAGACTAAATCAGCCTGCGCTGCCTGAGCAAAAGTAGGGGCGCATCGCCAGTGGCGGCCAAATCAATACTTCCAACGTTAAGACCTTCCAGCATTTGTGGCCCCGCCGAAACTCGACCCAGCGCACGTTGATTCCCTGCTGCTTAAAACTGTCATCAAGAGTGCCGCGATACTTTAATAAGGCGAAGATATTCGCTTTCTGATAGCCAATATTAACCGTCTCAGGCTTTGTCCCGGCAAATGCAGCGTAACTGGTGGTAGAAAGGGCCAGCAGAATTGCGGCGGCCGGCAAAGCTTTAGTGAACCATTTTTATGCATTATCTGATCTCTGACTGAAAAGGATGACTTCCGCACCAGATTGAAACGGCGGAATCCCATTATCACGGCGACAGAGTGAGGAAATGAAAACGGCTTTTCTGGAATAATATAGTGCCAATTGATAAATGCTTTTTAGCATTTGCTCAGTCAGTTTTCTGCAGTTGTCAGAGCATAAAAAGCCCCGACAGGTCGGGGCTTTGGTCAGTAATGCAGAGAGATTATTTCTGCTCTGGCAGTGCGTAGGCAATCACGTAGTCACCGCGATCTGGCGACTGACGCGCGCCACCGGCGCTGATAATGATGTACTGTTTACCGGTTTTCGGTGAAACATAGGTCATTGGGCCAGACTGGCTGCCAACCGGCAGACGTGCTTTCAGATCTCTTTACCGTTTGCAGTATCGAAAGCACGCAGGTAGTAGTCCTGAGTACCGGCGAAGAACAGCAGACCGGATTGGGTAGACAGGCTCGCACCAAGAGTTGGCATACCGATTTCCATTGGCATATGCATTTTGATACCCATTGGACCGGTATCCTGCACAGTACCAACCGGAACCTGCCGGGCGATTTTGCCGGTTTTCAGGTCAACCGCTGACATGGTGCCAAATGGTGGTTTCTGGCAAGGAATGCCCAGTGGAGACAGGAAGCGCTCGCGCACTGCACCATAAGGTGTGCCATCCATTGGAACCATACCCATTTCGATACCGCTGGCACCACTTGGAACCTGGCTGCGTGGCACCAGGTAGTTAGCCAGGCCCAGACGCATGTCGTTAACAAACATAATGGCATTGTTCGGATCAACCGACACGCTGCCCCAGTTCATGCCGCCCAGTGAACCTGGGAACTGCAGGGAACGATCTAAACATGGTGGGGTAAAGACGCCCTCATGACGCATACCTTTAAACTCGATACGGCACAGCAGCTGATCCAGCGGAGTCGCGCCCCACATATCTGACTCTTTCAGCGTCTGGTTACCAATGTTCGGCATGCCGACGGAGAAAGGCTGAGTTTTTGAGTAGCGCTCACGGGGTGTTGCCCTGTGGAACTTCACGATTTTCAACTTTTGCTACAGGCTCACCGGTTTCGCGGTTGAGCATAAAGATCATGCCTTGCTTGCTGGTCTGAACCAGCACCGGAGTGGTACCACCTTTACCGTCTGGCAGGTCGTACAGCAGCGGCTGTGAAGGCAGGTCAAAGTCCCACAAGTCATGATGGGTAGTCTGGAAATGCCAGCGGACTTTACCGGTTGCAGCATCAACCGCGACAATAGATGAACTGTACTTGTCATCTTCTGCAGTACGCTCACCACCAAAGAAGTCTGGGGTGGCGTTGCCGGTTGGCAGATATACCAGGTTCAGCTTGGCGTCATAGGCCATCGCAGACCATACGTTAGGCGTACCACGGGTATAAGTCATCCCTTCTGGCGGCAGACGGGTGACAGCCGGGTTGCCGGATCCCATGCCCATACCAGCTCACCGCTGTGAACATCGTAGGCACGAACCACACCCGGAGGCTCGCCAGTAGAGAAGTTATCCGCGACGCGACCACCGACAATGACCAGATTTCCGGCAACCAGCGGGGTAGAGGTCTGCTGATAGTAGCCATCTTTAACTTCACCCATACCAACTTTCAGATCAACCACGCCGTTATCACCGAAATCAGCACAGGCTTCACCGGTGTCAGCATTAATGGCGATCAGACGTGCATCGATAGTTGGCAGGAACAGACGACGTTCACAGACAGCAGGCGCAGCGGCGTTGATATTGCTGGCAGGAGCCTGTGGCTGTGATGCGCCAGTATCCGACGTTGTGGCTTCAGCCGCAGTCGCGGGATGCTGGTCAGGTGTTCACCGCTGGCGGCAGCCGGCTGTGATGCAGCCTGAGCGGCAGCAGCAGATGGCTGTACGTCAGCCTGCGCAGCGGCGGTAGTGGCTGGCTGGGCTTCGCTGTTAGCGAAGTAGCCAAGACCACGGCAGCGCTGCCAGTTTGGCGCTTTCGCTTTCGGGTCAAATGCCCACAGCTGTTTACCGTCATCAGCATTCAGTGCCAGCACTTTGCCATAAGCGGTACAAACAAACAGTTTATCGCCAATCTGCAGCGGAGTGTTCTGGTCTTCGGCACCGGAACCGTTGCTCAGTGGGATATCACCGGTATGGGCAATCCACGCGACTTCCAGCTGATTAACGTTGGATTTGTTAATCTGGTCCAGTGCGGCAAAACGGTCACCGTGGGTGGTGTTACCCCAATGCTCCCAGTTTTCTGCTCGGTACCCGGCGCAACAGGCTTAACCGGAATATCTTCGCTGGCGCTGATAATCGGCGCAGGCACAAAGGTATAACCGAAACCGGCAACCAGCGCGACGGCCATCAGGCCAGCCAGGCTGTAGCTTGCGGTTTTCGTACCTTCACGTCCGGCACGCTTTTTCAGGAACGGATAGGCCAGCGCCACCGGAAAGCCAGCACGCCGAACATAAACAGACGGGAAAACAGTGGCCAGAAGTTCAGGCCCGCGTCCCATATTGCCCAGATGACAGATAACACAAATGCCAGCGCGTAAAGCCATGCACCGGCAGGTTTGAGTTTAATGATCAGCACGGCAGAAATGATCATTGCCAGGCCCATCAGCAGGAAGTAAAGACTTCCGCCTAATGAAACCAGCCAGCCGCCACCAATACCAATGGCAAGACCAATGATCCCCATGAGGCGCCAAGCGCCCACATCAGATAGACCCCGGTACTACGTTTACTGCTTTGATTTAACATGATTTATCTCACCATGAAGCTGCGACAGATCCGCAGCATGAGTGCCTTAACAGTTTGGGAAAATTATCGCCACCTGGTACCACCAGTACTTGAATTAACGTCCATTTATAGAAAATTTGCTAACGACAATCGGATATTTTTGCACAGGCAACCAAAACTGCGACAGCACGGCGCGGTTAACTATAATGGGGCAAATGAACCATTTGGAACGATAATGGTGCGTATAGTAAACCTTATTGGCGTAGATTGAAAAGTCTTACCACGCGTGATTATTCACTAAATGCCATACAGATATTAATAATGCATTAACATAACTACATCATTTTTTACTCGTCATAAGCTGCAATGAGGTTGAGTGCGCGCGCTTTATGCGCTCCGGCGCGCAAAAGAGCGGCAGCGGTGGCGATATCGATGAATATTCAGCCGGTAAACTATTAAGCAGTTATTACGGCGACGGGTGTGAAAAGATTAAAATAAATTGCTGGTGAGTGTTATAACAGTCACATTTGCTGATTATCTGACCGCGGGCGGAACTATCACATACTGCGCTGTCAGATTAACGGCTGAACAGTCATATTGCTCGCTGGCACAATTCGCGGTGCACAGCAAAATATTTTTTCTAATATAAGTATTTCATATAGATATCAAAATAGTTAATGAGCGCTTTATATAAGTGTGAATCAATTGCTCCTCTATGCTTAAAATCATTAATTCAGTTGGAATTTTCCGTTTCAATTTATTGAGAGGGAGGAGGGCATGTTATGCAAGCAGATAAAACAGACGGTTATTATCTGGATTACTCAGTTAATCATGCAATGTTAAATCCTGAGGATCATGAGGTGGATTCTTTTATCAAAACTTACGCCGCGTCGCGTCACTTCCTGAAAACTTACCGCCGTTATCGCAAGCTTCTCCCACTATCAGGCCGCGCTGTTACTCGTTCGGGGACGTTAATTGCCACCCGCAATCAACGGGGCGATCTTATGATTAAAGACATTAATATCAGTCATTTATCACTACTGGGTGAGGTTCATTCGTCTATTGAGAGGATAAAACTTCCGACTTTACCAGCTCAAAAGTGTTATTATTGATATGCCAGATGAGGACAGTAAAAGTTATAGCAATAAAAGTGACAATAGTCAGGTAACGCAAGTTTTCTGCTGGATACCACCGCTGCATTTAATTCCACATTGCCGCAGGAGGCCGCGGAGTATAAATAATGATGTTACTATTACTCTCCCGCAATCACAGCACCAATCGCTTCAATGCGGTGAAGGTTATGGGTGCGTAATCAATTCAAAACAAAATCTCGATGCACTACAGCTGCATGCTAAAAATATGGGTAAAGCGCTGAGTCGCAATATGTTATCCGTCGGCATACCTACCGCAATGCGAGAATATATGGCTAAAACGTCCTGCCATTTTTTATTGCGCAATGCGCCCGCAGAACAAATATTGCGCTGGCAGGTATCGCTATTGCCACGCCAATTGCTCTTCAGCTAATGGGGATAGCCAGAGACCTGCATGCGGGCACACAGACCCGGGCCAGCCTGGCTGCCCGGCTGGCAAATATTGCGCTGATAACCGGAGCCGGCTCGGCTTTAGTGGCCAGCGGTGGCGCGGTGGCTGCTGCTAATGCGTTAGTGGCCGCGGTGTTTGTCTATGTGCCGCTAAGAGACGCTATTCAGTATTTCGTCAGGCTGGGCGATAATAACAAACCTTCGATATGCCTGAACGTTTGCAGCAAATCAGCTGCAGCGTATGCCGTTAATCAGGTGCTGGTGTCTGAAGGAATGGAATTGTTAGCCCGCGCGCTGGAACCTTTACTTGGCCATACAGCCGCAAATATGGTGGGGAAAGCTATTGTTAATACCACCGGGAGGCAGTTGATGAAATGACCTATCGCTGCATAAATTCGCTGCAACAGCAAAATCCCTCCCTGCAGTTAAACGTGACCTCTCGTAAGGCTGAAGAGCTGAATTTGAAGACCGCCACTGACCAGCTGCTCAATACCATCGCTTCACGATCTGCGCTGTTTGCCACGACATTTTCTGCCGCTAACGCCGTGCCGTTTTCAGGCGTGCTGAACAGCATGGTGATCGGTGCGTCACTGGGGGCCGGATATCTGCCATTTTTTTATTCTCATGCGCAGTCAGCGCCAGATGCTGTCGACCAGATGGAAGCCGGGCGCTTATAGCATGGTCAATCAAGCTGCTGCGCCAGTCGGATTAAGCAATCATGACCCAGCTGTTGCAGCAGATTTTGCAGGGGAACAAAGAGCGGCGAGGGTAAGGCATGAACAGCAAACCACTGCCAGCCGCGACATTTTCCGGCTCACGCAACCTCAGTTCTCCCACTGGCTGATGCGCAATCGCAAACAGCGTAACGTAATGTTTCTTGTCTTCGACAAATATATCGTTGGTATAGGGGCCAATGCTGATACTATCCAGCTTCAGACCTGTCTCTTCCTGTACTTCGCGCTGGGCGCACTGCTCGATGGATTCACCAAACTCAAGGTGACCACCGGTGCAGACCAGCTGTCGGCGCCGTGGCTGCCTTTTCTGCGACCTAACAATAGCTTACCGTCGCGAAAAATCAGCACGCCGACACCAATTCGCGGAGTTAACATTCACTGCTCCTGTTGATTAATTTCCCGCCTCAGCCTGCATTATCCGGGGCTGATAATCAAATCCATCTACCGCTTTCAACCACTTATTGTCATATCTTTCTGTCTAAATTGATTACATTTACTAATATTTTAGAGTTCCGGGATACGGCCGCGTGTTGGCCGTTAACACTGATGGTAGCTAAGGAGTCTGTAAATGAAGTCCAACGGCGTTCCTCCCGCTCTACCTTTGCGGTAGTGCTGTACGAATGGCTTAACCCAATTCCGCTCGGCTTTTTGTGGCGGCACGGCTATTCGATATCATTTATCTGTACAGCTATGAAATCTTCTGGACGCAGGCAGCCAGCTGGCTGATTGCTTTTGGTCTGGTGATAGCCATTGTTCCGCGCTTGATCAGCCTGACTCATGTCTGGCCACGGTCATCAATGCCACAGCCCGCTGCGCTTAAACTGCATTTCTGGTTCTGGGCGCTGGCGGTCGTGGTGTCAATCATCAATGCCTTTGTTCATAGTCGCGATGCACGGGCGGTGGTGCCTGCGGGCGTTATCCTGTCGACAATAGTGGTACTGCTGCTGTTTATCGCTAATTTGCAACTTGCTCTGCGCCAGCGCACAGCTTAAGGAGGAGTTTTAATGAGAACTTCACGTTTTCTTTCGCTGATGGCGCTATCGGTGCCGTTAATGCTGGTAGGTTGTGATGACGGCGCAAAATAGATCCGCAACAACAGACTGGCCCCGATCCTACGCTGCCGGAAGCAAAAATTTCCTGCTGCCGCCGATGCAGGTGCCTGACAAAATTGACTGGAAACAGGGTGAAACGCCAAAAGTAGCCCGGGGCTAAAATCGAAAATTGCTGAAGATTTACTCTATCCGCGCGGTCTATGTTTTGCCAAATAACGATATCACGGTCGTTGAAGCCAATGGCCCGTCAAAACCTACCACCAAACCTAAAGAACTGATTACCGGCATTATTAAGAAGTCTTCTGGTAAAGGGGCGACGGGTGGCAACCGCATTACCTTATTGCGTAACACCGGTGGTGAGGGCAAAGGCTGGGAAAAACATGTCCTGCTGAAAAATCTGCACTCGCCTTTTGGCGTGCAACTGGTCGGTAATACGCTGTATGTGGCCAATGCAGACGCGATTATGAAATATCCTTATCAAAGCGGCCAAACTGAAATTACCGACCCGGGTGTGGAACTGACCGAATTGCCGGGCGGCCCGATAAACCATCACTGGACAAAGCGCTGCTCGCCAGCCCCGACGGCAGCAAGCTGTATGTCGGTGTCGGCTCCAACAGTAACGTGGCGGAGAACGGGATCGGTGCAGAATATCGCCGTGCCGCAGTGCTGGAGGTCGATGCGGCCAGCGGGGCCAGCCGGATTTACGCCAGCGGTATCCGTAATCCTACCGGTTTGCAGTGGGAGCCTGAGACCGGCAAATTATGGGCGGTCGTCAATGAGCGAGATGAAATTGGTGCCGATCTGGTACCGGACTACCTGACATCGGTACAGGAGGGCGGCTTCTATGGTTGGCCGTACAGCTATTTTGGTCAGCATGTTGATCAACGCGCGCAGCCACCACGCCCGGATCTGGTGGAAAAAGCCATCAAGCCGGATTACGCGCTAAGCTCCCATGTCGCTCCGCTTGGTCTGTTATTCTACACTGGCAATAATCTGCCTGCTGAATATCGCGGCGGAGCATTTATCAGCGAACATGGCAGCTGGAACCGGAAACCGCTGAACGGATATCGGGTTGACTGGGTGGAATTTAAAGACGGTATGCCTGTCGGCCAGCCCAAACCGGTAGTGACCGGTTTTCTTACCGATGATGAAAAGCAAGTCAGAGGGTTGCCGGTTGGTCTGGCACAGGATCAGCAGGGCGGTTTAATTATTGCTGATGACGCCGGCAATAGCGTCTGGCGCGTAACCGCGGCTAATAGTCAACAGTAATAAAAACGGTGCCAGTCTCGGACAGACTGGCACCTTTGCCAGAGAATATAGATAACTAACGAATTATTATCATGTGTAGCAATTTACCCTCAATCACTTTCCCTTTCCCATATTAATCAGCTTATTTATTTCCGCGAAAGCTTAAAAGCAGTTAAATAAATTGATTTATTTTGCGCGCTCAGGCTTTACATTTACTTTTGCCTGTTCAGTGACAAATAGCGCTAATTCACACTACGGTTATGCAGACTTAGTAAATAGAATGTTAACCTGGTACGGATAAAGATGGATTTAAATCATGAACAGCGCAATATAGCGGTTCAATAGCGGATAATTAGTTAGCATGATATCCGTTACGAATTGACTCTCTTGATTATCAGCAAGGAGATTGATCATGCGACGACGTGCAGCGACAGGTAAATTAGTTTTATCGGTAACAGGGTTGTCATTATACAGCTTAAGGTCGCTAAAACCGCGACGTGAGGGAAGGGTATGTTACCGTCTTGATGAACTAAAAAGCAATTTCAGCAGACGCTTGAATCGCTACAGATCTGTATCAACCGCAGTAACGAACTAAGCCTGCTGCTACAAAAAATGTTGAGCTGGTCGGGTAGCTTAACCCACCGGGAATTAGACAGGCAGAAGCAAAAAATTTCCGGTATACACGCTAAGCAACAGCATCTTACCTTACAGCAGCAGTCTCTGTTGCGGCAGTTACGACAAATGCAAAACCGGCAGGAACAGCTGATAACAGAGTGGCAAAGCTTGTTGCGGAAACGTGGCAGAGATGACACGGTGGGAGACAACGAAAATTTCACTGCATAAGAGTATCGCATTCGATAAATGGTGAAAAAACCATAAACTCGGCTCGCAATGAAGTTTTAGTTGATACCAGAGTATCAACAGGCGCCTGACTGCGCTACCGGGAAGCCGAACGAGATGCCAAATAATAATTTCATCTCCTTTTGATGCCGGGAAACTCGTCATGACAAGCAAGTCCCGGGAATGGAAAGATACCGGGTAATGACTAAATTATACCTATGACTAAATCCCAATATGGTCACGCGTTGTTAATTAAAGTCCGTTACGTTAAGCTGAAGAAATGACAAAGCACACACAATTACATCCCCAGCGCGGGCCATCGGACCACAGTGTCCGGGATCAGGTCGTTGAAGCCGCCACAGAGCACTTCAGTCATTTTGGCTATGAAAACCACGGTCTCCGATCTTGCTAAGGCGATCGGCTTTTCAAAGGCTTATATCTATAAGTTTTCGATTCCAAGCAGGCAATCGGTGAGGTGATCTGCAGCAACCGGCTTGCAATGATTATGGATATTGTCAACTCTGCAATGGTTGACGCCCCTTCAGCCTCAGTAAAATTGAGGCGCTTATTCAGAGCGCTGACTGAAGCCGGCAGCGATTTGTTCTTTCACGATCGCAAGCTTTATGACATCGCAGCAGTCGCTGCGCGAGACAATTGGCCCTCAGCAGAGGCCCATGTTGAACGAGTGCGCTTGCTCATTCAGCAGATCCTTCAGGAAGGGCGAGAGTCGGGAGAGTTTGAGCGTAAGACGCCAATGGATGAAGCTGTAGATGCGATCTATCTGGTGATGCGACCTTATATCAGTCCTGTTCAGCTGCAATATAATCTTGAGACTGCAACTTCTGCATCTGTGCTGCTTTCATCATTAATACTGAGAAGCCTCTCACCCTGAGTTGTGACTATTGACATTATTGGTCACTAGTATATAACTGCGATTACTCTCCTGTTAATCGTTAGGTAATCCATGCTCAGGCCTCAAGCAGTGATATTCGCCGTTTGCCTGTCGTCTCTGGCCCTTGTGGCGTGTGACGACTCTTCTGGCGTCGACGATCCGCGTAGTCAGCCTCCTTTGGTCAGGGTTGTAACCGTGATGAACGCCATTGATTCATCGCGCGCATTTAGCGGTGTGGTCGTCGCGCGTGTTCAGAGCGATCTGGGTTTCCGGGTGCAAGGCAAAATACTTGAACGTCTGGTGAACGCGGGCCAGAGCGTCAAAAGCGGTCAACCTTTGATGCGTCTTGATCCGGTTGACCTTGGCTTGCAGGCTCAAGCCCAGCAGCAGGTGGTCACTGCCGCCCGCGCCCGCGCCAGTCAGGCTATCGCAGACGAAGCTCGTTATCGCGGATTGGTCGCTACAGGTGTTATATCGGCTTCTTACTGGGATCAGATCAAGGCCGTTGCCGCTACCGCCAAAGCGGATCTTAGTGCAGCACAGGCTCAGGCCGATGTAGCACGTAATGCGACCGGCTATGCCGTGCTTTTGGCTGATGCCGATGGCGTGGTGATGGACACGCTCGCCGAGCTGGGCAGGTGGTTAGCGCCGGTCAGCCGGTTATCAGGCTGGCGCGGGCGGGGCAGCGTGAAGCGATCGTACATTTGCCTGAGACGCTGCGCCCGGCTGTCGACAGTGAGGCCGAACCACCTTATACGGCCTCGAAAAACAGTCCGTTCCCGCCAGACTCAGATTGCTTTCCGATTCGGCCGATCCTATGACGCGTACCTTCGAGGCACGATACGTGCTTGCGGGTGCACTTGCCAGCGCACCGCTTGGTTCAACCGTTACGCTCCATATTCCGCAGGAAAAATTTCCATCAGATGTTGCGGATCCTTTAGCCGCCATACATGATCCGGGTAAAGGGCCGGGTGTCTGGAGCATTTCAGGAAAACCTGAAAAAGTGTCGTGGCGGCCTGTACAGGTGCTTGGTCTCACCGACGATTCGGCAACGGTGACCGGTCGCCTAAAAGCCGGTGAGCAGATCGTCGCTTTAGGCGCGCATTTACTGCATGACGGTGAGCAGGTCCGATTAAGTGAGCCGGGCGATATCCCTGTCGTCGGGAGCCAGCCATGAGCGGCGGGCGGTTTAATCTTTCAGCGTTTGCCGTCCGCGAGCGCTCAATCACCTTATTCCTTATTATCCTGATTACCGTGGCCGGTATTCTGTCGTTCTTCGAGCTAGGGCGAGCAGAAGATCCGCCCTTTACCGTTAAGCAGATGACGATTATCACAGCCTGGCCGGGCGCGACTGCACAGGAAATGCAGGATCAGGTGGCCGAGCCGCTGGAAAAGCGGATGCAGGAGCTCAAGTGGTACGATCGCACCGAGACCTTCACGCGCCCCGGACTGGCTTTTACCATGCTGTCATTGCAGGACAGCACGCCGCCTTCACAGGTGCAGGAGGAGTTTTACCAGGCGCGCAAGAAGCTTGGCGATGAGGCAAAAAGCCTGCCGGCAGGCGTAATCGGGCCAATGATCAATGACGAATTCTCCGATGTTACTTTCGCGCTATTTGCTCTGAAGGCAAAGGGCGAGCCACAACGCTTGTTGGTACGTGATGCCGAATCACTGCGCCAGCGCATGCTGCACGTGCCGGGCGTCAAGAAGGTCAATATTATCGGAGAGCGGGCTGAGAGAATCTTTGTCTCATTCTCACATGACCGGCTGGCGACGTCAGGAATCTCTCCTCAGGATATTTTCTCCGCACTAAACAGTCAGAATGTACTTACGCCTGCCGGTTCCATTGATACGCGCGGCCCGCAGCTCTTTATCCGTCTGGATGGCGCATTCGATAAGCTGGAAAGATCCGCGAAACGCCAATTGTAGCCCGAGGAAGGACGGTGAAATTGTCAGATGTGGCGACGGTTGAACGCGGCTACGAAGATCCTGCGACCTTTCTGGTTCGCAACCGGGGAGCCTGCATTATTACTGGGTATCGTGATGCGTGAGGGCTGGAACGGTCTTGATTTGGGCAGAGCGCTGGATGCAGAGACGATAAAATTAACGAGGCTATGCCTCTTGGGATGACATTAACCAAGATCACCGATCAATCAGTCAATATCAGCTCAGCCGTTAACGAGTTTATGATTAAATTTATTGTCGCATTGCTTGTGGTGATGGTGGTCTGTTTTATCAGCATGGGCTGGCGGGTGGGCGTGGTAGTTGCTGCTGCCGTGCCGTTGACACTGGCTGTGGTGTTTGTGGTTATGGAGGCTTCCGGTAAGAACTTTGACCGCATTACTCTGGGCTCGCTGATCACGGCGCTCGGCTTGTTGGTGGATGATGCGATCATTGCCATTGAAATGATGGTGGTGAAGATGGAAGGGCTACGACCGTATCAAAGCCTCTGCCTATGCACGGAGTCATACCGCTGCCCCGATGTTGGCCGGTACTCTGGTGACAGCCGTTGGCTTTATGCCTAACGGCTTTGCACGATCCACTGCCGGTGAGTACACCAGTAACATGTTTTGGATAGTGGGTATTGCTTTGATTGCCTCATGGGTGGTGGCGGTGATCTTTACACCTTATCTCGGCGTGAAAATGTTGCCAGATATAAAGCCGGTTGAAGGTGGGCATGCAGCCATCTATAACACACGAAATTATAATCGTTTTCGTCAGTTACTGACCCGTGTTATTGCGCACAAATGGATAGTGGCCGGTAGCGTTTTGGCCGTGTTTACCGTCGCCATTCTTGGCATGGGGTTGGTCAAAAACAATTTTCCCCACCTCCGACCGGCCGGAAGTGTTGGTTGAAGTTCAGATGCCATATGGCAGCTCTATTGAGCAGACCAGCGCTGCCACGGCGAAAATCGAAAACTGGCTGAAAAACAGAAAGAGGCAAAATCGTCACGTCCTATATTGGGCGGGGGTCGCCACGTTTTATCTGGCTATGGCGCCAGAGCTACCCGATCCGTCGTTTGCCAAAGTTGTCGTGCTTACAGCCAGCCAGCAGGAACGTGAAGCTCTCAAGCTGCGGCTTCGTGAAGCCGCAGCCGACAACTGGCGCCCGAAGCACGTGTCCGTGTGACTCAACTGGTATTTGGTCCTTATTCACCTATCCGGTAGCTTATCGTATTAACGGGCCAGATCCAGTCAAACTGCGCGAGATTGCAGGCGAAGTTGAGGCAGTTATGCAGCTGAATCCGATGATGAGGAGTGTGAATTCAGACTGGGGCTCCCGAGTGCCGACGCTGCATTTCACGCTGGATCAGAACCGATTGCAGGCGGTGGGACTGACGTCAAATGCAGTCGCACAGCAGTTGCAGTTTTGCTTTCAGGAACGCCGATTACCTCTGTACGTGAAAACATCCGTTCGGTGCAGGTTTTGGGGCGCTCAGCCGGGGATATCCGGCTGGATCCTGCAAAATAGCCGGCTTTACGTTAGTGGGCTCTGCCGGCCAGCGTATTCCATTATCGCAGGTTGGGGATGTCGAGGTGCGAATGGAAGATCCGGTTCTGCGTCGTCGCGATCGCACCCCGACCATTACCGTGCGGGGAGATATTGCCGAAAATTTGCAACCGCCAGATGTTTCCACAGCAGTGATGAAAGAATTGCAGCCGATCATCGATACGCTTCCGGCTGAATACCGCATTGAGCAGGCTGGCCCAATTGAAGAGTCCGCAAAAGCGACGGGGCGATGGCTCCGTTGTTTCCCATCATGATTGCCATTACGTTATTGATCATTATCCTGCAGGTCCGTTCAATGTCGGCGATGGTGATGGTGTTCCTGACCGCGCCATTGGGGCTGATAGGCGTGGTGCCGACGCTACTGCTCTTCAGTCAGCCGTTTGGCATTAATGCGCTGGTGGGCCTGATTGCGCTATCGGGTATTCTGATGCGAAACACGCTGATTCTGATAGGGCAGATCCACCATAATCAACATCAAGGACTTTCGCCATTCGATGCAGTGGTGGAGGCGACGGTCCAGCGGGCGAGACCGGTGTTACTCACGGCGCTGGCCGCTATACTGGCCTTTATCCCACTTACGCACTCCGTTTTGGGGAACGCTGGCTTATACCCTGATCGGCGGAACGTTTGGCGGCACGATTATCACGCTGGTATTTCTGCCTGCAATGTATGCCATCTGGTTTAAAATACGTCCCGATAATCCGCAGCAAGCGGTAGAACGCATCTCGTCGTCATAAACGGATGGGCGAGGTCCGGATTGTTATCGTTTGGCCGTTTACAGACGAAGGCCTAATACTTGAACGTCTGGTGAACGCGGGCCAGAGCGTCAAAAGCGGTCAACCTTTGATGCGTCTTGATCCGGTTGACCTTGGCTTGCAGGCTCAAGCCCAGCAGCAGGTGGTCACTGCCGCCCGCGCCCGCGCCAGTCAGGCTATCGCAGACGAAGCTCGTTATCGCGGATTGGTCGCTACAGGTGTTATATCGGCTTCTTACTGGGATCAGATCAAGGCCGTTGCCGCTACCGCCAAAGCGGATCTTAGTGCAGCACAGGCTCAGGCCGATGTAGCACGTAATGCGACCGGCTATGCCGTGCTTTTGGCTGATGCCGATGGCGTGGTGATGGACACGCTCGCCGAGCACAGGCAGGTGGTTAGCGCCGGTCAGCCGGTTATCAGGCTGGCGCGGGCGGGGCAGCGTGAAGCGATCGTACATTTGCCTGAGACGCTGCGCCCGGCTGTCGACAGTGAGGCCGAACCACCTTATACGGCCTCGAAAAACAGTCCGTTCCCGCCAGACTCAGATTGCTTTCCGATTCGGCCGATCCTATGACGCGTACCTTCGAGGCACGATACGTGCTTGCGGGTGCACTTGCCAGCGCACCGCTTGGTTCAACCGTTACGCTCCATATTCCGCAGGAAAAAAATTTCCATCAGATGTTGCGGATCCCTTTAGCCGCCATACATGATCCGGGTAAAGGGCCGGGTGTCTGGAGCATTTCAGGAAAACCTGAAAAGTGTCGTGGCGGCCTGTACAGGTGCTTGGTCTCACCGACGATTCGGCAACGGTGACCGGTCGCCTAAAAGCCGGTGAGCAGATCGTCGCTTTAGGCGCGCATTTACTGCATGACGGTGAGCAGGTCCGATTAAGTGAGCCGGGCGATATCCCTGTCGTCGGGAGCCAGCCATGAGCGGCGGGCGGTTTAATCTTTCAGCGTTTGCCGTCCGCGAGCGCTCAATCACCTTATTCCTTATTATCCTGATTACCGTGGCCGGTATTCTGTCGTTCTTCGAGCTAGGGCGAGCAGAAGATCCGCCCTTTACCGTTAAGCAGATGACGATTATCACAGCACGGCCGGGCGCGACTGCACAGGAAATGCAGGATCAGGTGGCCGAGCCGCTGGAAAAGCGGATGCAGGAGCTCAAGTGGTACGATCGCACCGAGACCTTCACGCGCCCCGGACTGGCTTTTACCATGCTGTCATTGCAGGACAGCACGCCGCCTTCACAGGTGCAGGAGGAGTTTTACCGGGCGCGCAAGAAGCTTGGCGATGAGGCAAAAGCCTGCCGGCAGGCGTAATCAGGCCAATGATCAATGACGAATTCTCCGATGTTACTTTCGCGCTATTTGCTCTGAAGGCAAAGGGCGAGCCACAACGCTTGTTGGTACGTGATGCCGAATCACTGCGCCAGCGCATGCTGCACGTGCCGGGCGTCAAGAAGGTCAATATTATCGGAGAGCGGGCTGAGAGAATCTTTGTCTCATTCTCACATGACCGGCTGGCGACGTCAGGAATCTCTCCTCAGGATATTTTCTCCGCACTAAACAGTCAGAATGTACTTACGCCTGCCGGTTCCATTGATACGCGCGGCCCGCAGCTCTTTATCCGTCTGGATGGCGCATTCGATAAGCTGGAAAGATCCGCGAAACGCCAATTGTAGCCCGAGGGAAGGACGGTGAAATTGTCAGATGTGGCGACGGTTGAACGCGGCTACGAAGATCCTGCGACCTTTCTGGTTCGCAACCCGGGGAGCCTGCATTATTACTGGGTATCGTGATGCGTGAGGGCTGGAACGGTCTTGATTTGGGCAGAGCGCTGGATGCAGAGACGATAAAATTAACGAGGCTATGCCTCTTGGGATGACATTAACCAAGATCACCGATCAATCAGTCAATATCAGCTCAGCCGTTAACGAGTTTATGATTAAATTTATTGTCGCATTGCTTGTGGTGATGGTGGTCTGTTTTATCAGCATGGGCTGGCGGGTGGGCGTGGTAGTTGCTGCTGCCGTGCCGTTGACACTGGCTGTGGTGTTTGTGGTTATGGAGGCTTCCGGTAAGAACTTTGACCGCATTACTCTGGGCTCGCTGATCACGGCGCTCGGCTTGTTGGTGGATGATGCGATCATTGCCATTGAAATGATGGTGGTGAAGATGGAAGAGGGCTACGACCGTATCAAAGCCTCTGCCTATGCACGGAGTCATACCGCTGCCCCGATGTTGGCCGGTACTCTGGTGACAGCCGTTGGCTTTATGCCTAACGGCTTTGCACAGTCCACTGCCGGTGAGTACACCAGTAACATGTTTTGGATAGTGGGTATTGCTTTGATTGCCTCATGGGTGGTGGCGGTGATCTTTACACCTTATCTCGGCGTGAAAATGTTGCCAGATATAAAGCCGGTTGAAGGTGGGCATGCAGCCATCTATAACACACGAAATTATAATCGTTTTCGTCAGTTACTGACCCGTGTTATTGCGCACAAATGGATAGTGGCCGGTAGCGTTTTGGCCGTGTTTACCGTCGCCATTCTTGGCATGGGGTTGGTCAAAAACAATTTTTCCCCACCTCCGACCGGCCGGAAGTGTTGGTTGAAGTTCAGATGCCATATGGCAGCTCTATTGAGCAGACCAGCGCTGCCACGGCGAAAATCGAAAACTGGCTGAAAAACAGAAAGAGGCAAAATCGTCACGTCCTATATTGGGCAGGGGTCGCCACGTTTTATCTGGCTATGGCGCCAGAGCTACCGATCCGTCGTTTGCCAAAGTTGTCGTGCTTACAGCCAGCCAGCAGGAACGTGAAGCTCTCAAGCTGCGGCTTCGTGAAGCCGCAGCCGACAACTGGCGCCCGAAGCACGTGTCCGTGTGACTCAACTGGTATTTGGTCCTTATTCACCCTATCCGGTAGCTTATCGTATTAACGGGCCAGATCCAGTCAAACTGCGCGAGATTGCAGGCGAAGTTGAGGCAGTTATGCAGCTGAATCCGATGATGAGGAGTGTGAATTCAGACTGGGGCTCCCGAGTGCCGACGCTGCATTTCACGCTGGATCAGAACCGATTGCAGGCGGTGGGACTGACGTCAAATGCAGTCGCACAGCAGTTGCAGTTTTTGCTTTCGGGAACGCCGATTACCTCTGTACGTGAAAACATCCGTTCGGTGCAGGTTTTGGGGCGCTCAGCCGGGGATATCCGGCTGGATCCTGCAAAATAGCCGGCTTTACGTTAGTGGGCTCTGCCGGCCAGCGTATTCCATTATCGCAGGTTGGGGATGTCGAGGTGCGAATGGAAGATCCGGTTCTGCGTCGTCGCGATCGCACCCCGACCATTACCGTGCGGGGAGATATTGCCGAAAATTTGCAACCGCCAGATGTTTCCACAGCAGTGATGAAAGAATTGCAGCCGATCATCGATACGCTTCCGGCTGAATACCGCATTGAGCAGGCTGGCCCAATTGAAGAGTCCGCAAAAGCGACGGGGCGATGGCTCCGTTGTTTCCCATCATGATTGCCATTACGTTATTGATCATTATCCTGCAGGTCCGTTCAATGTCGGCGATGGTGATGGTGTTCCTGACCGCGCCATTGGGGCTGATAGGCGTGGTGCCGACGCTACTGCTCTTCAGTCAGCCGTTTGGCATTAATGCGCTGGTGGGCCTGATTGCGCTATCGGGTATTCTGATGCGAAACACGCTGATTCTGATAGGGCAGATCCACCATAATCAACATCAAGGACTTTCGCCATTCGATGCAGTGGTGGAGGCGACGGTCCAGCGGGCGAGACCGGTGTTACTCACGGCGCTGGCCGCTATACTGGCCTTTATCCCACTTACGCACTCCGTTTTTGGGGAACGCTGGCTTATACCCTGATCGGCGGAACGTTTGGCGGCACGATTATCACGCTGGTATTTCTGCCTGCAATGTATGCCATCTGGTTTAAAATACGTCCCGATAATCCGCAGCAAGCGGTAGAACGCATCTCGTCGTCATAAACGGATGGGCGGGTCCGGATTGTTATCGTTTGGCCGTTTACAGACGAAGGCCTAATGGCCTTCGTCTGCCACTGTCATGCAAAGTCTATTTTTAGTATCAGGGCTTTACGCTAAAATCAGCGCCAGATTAAAGCCATCTTCAGCACTCACCCGAAGGGTGTTTCCCGCTCACTAAAACGGATATCACCAGCCAACAGGCTCTGCCGGACCTGATCCAGCGAAGTGGTGGTAAATTCCAGCGCCGCCATACGTGGCGTACCATTGTAGTCATCTGGTAACGGCCCCAACGTCGCGCGCGCCTGAGCGCTGCCAGTGAAGCGCACGCGGGTTACACCGGCCTGAAACTCAATGCTGCCGTCACGGGTGCTGATAAATTGGGCAGTATCAAATAACTGGCTATACACCCTGGCGGCAACGGCCGGTTTATCCGCCGCAATAATAAAGCCACTGATAGTCGTTACCGCATTGCGATGCTGTTGCCAGGCGGGCTGCCATACCGCTTCTGGCGTCAGGTGCTGGCAGAAAAGCTGCGGCCATTTGCGACCGTATCGTGACGTAACCGGGTAGTGCGAAATCGCGCTTGATGTTCACTGCCGTCCGGCAGGGTGACCGGCCGGAAAAATGCCGCAGGCGGATCGCCCGCCAGTTGCTGCTGTTGCAGATGTTGATATACCGCATCGGCATCATCGGTTTTCCATACCGGGCCGCTGAGGCCACGCGGCGACTGCCATAAATCTTCGCGCAGATTACCGCGCTCCGGCTGATAACCCAGTAGTTCAAGGTAGTTTTCGCCAAAATGGCTAAATGATTACTGGAGCCAAGCGAGTGATGACCGCGCTCACTAAGCTGGAAGCCAAGACGGCGAAACAGTGCGCTGGCCTCGTCAAGCTGGTCACCGACAGTAATCACCACGTGATCGACCACCGGAGTTAATGAGGTCATTGGTTGTGCTCCGCTGGAATAAACGGTTCGCCTAACGTCAGCATCAGACGATTGGCCCAGGCAAAGAACGCGGCAGACTGCAACAAATCGAGCAATTCCAGTTCATTCAATCCTTCTGCACGCAGCTGCTGAATCTGTTGCGCGCTGGCACTGGCAGGCGTCGCGGAGATGGCGGCGGCAAAATCGATTTCTGCCTGCCAGCGTGACGACTGCTGCGCACTGAGCTGCCCGCCCGGTGGCGTATCCAGCAGACGCTGAACCGCTTCCGGCTGCTTAGATAACTGGGCGGCTTTACGTGCATGTACCGAGGCACAAAATATGCAACCGTTGACTTTGCTGGCGACGGCGGCTGCCAGTTCGCGTTCGGCACGCGGCAAGCCGGCAGAGGTATAAAAGATGCCTTTATCGGTCAGGGTACGCTGTTCCAGCACCGGCAGATTGCGCCCGAGCAGGCGGAAATAGTCAGAATCGGTATGACCAAAGCGTGCCAGCGTTTGTTGCTGTTCGGCATCATATTCCGCCAGCGGTTTAGCGGCAATCCATGGCTCCCAGCCAAGCTCTGCGGTGGTAAACCGCACTGGGGCAGCTTTACCGGTTTGCGTCTGCGGCTGGTGGTGCCACTCTCCGGCGCTGAACGCAGTATGGCTATCTGTGACACTGTAACCTGAAATCAGTCGATAGCCGCGTACTAACCTGCTTTGGAAGCTGACAAAGGCGATAATCTGTGACAGTGTCACAATGGCATCCGGCGTCCAGCCCGCCTGTTGTAATATCACCAAATGTTCAGCAGTGGCACTGACCGGCTGGAAAGTCAGTCGTTGGGCATGATCCAGCGCCAGCTGGTAAGCGGCGTTCTGCGGGATACTCGCCGTTTGGGATGCGTAGTGTGCGGCCAGCTGATCCTCCTGATGCCAGCTGGCAACCTGTGCCGCCACAGCCAAACGTTGCTGCAGCGGAAAATCATTACTGCCGTTGCTGAACAGCGCCAGGTAGCTGCCCTGGCTATGCCGCGTTGCGGCATCACGTTGCTGTCGGGCTGCGGCAAGTGGTGACGCCGGATCAATATCAGCCAGTTGCGCCAGTAAATCTGTAGTCTGTGTCATGCGGGAGTTCCCTGATTAAGCGTTGAGTGGGCGGCAGTCCAGCCAGATGCCGGAGCAACTTCAGTCGCCAGCAGTTCGATGGAGCGCAGGATATGCTGATGTGGCGGATCGATAGAGTGCACACGGAAAGAGATGTCGGTAGCGCGCCGCAATACGCTGTCATTTTGCAGTGAGGTTTGCACCTCGTCGGGCGTCCCGAGATGCACATCAAAGGCGTCGATATAGTGCTCCAGCGTCTCGCCTTTCAGCTGATGTCCGGCGGCGCGGTACTGCTGTGCCTGTTCACGTAATCCCGGCAGTGCCAGCTGGCGCGCCTGCTGGCGGCTGTCGCTGGCAAAAGCGGTGCGCGATGCCAGAATGCGTGGCGGTATCCCTGCCGGTAACGCGGCCAGATAGGCATCGATCATCGGATTTTGTATCGCATCCAGCGCTAAGCCCGGCTGCCCGGCCGGACGCGGCTGAGTGCGGGACAGCATCAGGCCATGTCCAGCTTTACCGGCACGCGCCGCGCCCTCAGCCGAAAAGTGGCGATCCACACCCGCGATGTCAGCTGTGGTGCGGGCGGATAGAGACGATTATCGGCGTGGCCGAGCAGTTCGCCGCTCCAGGCGTTGTGCAGTACTTGCAAATGTTCAGCAAAGGCGGCGGCGCGCTGCTCAATGCTGAGACCGAATGGCAGAAAAGAGCTGGCAGTACCGCCGGAGCCGAGGCCAATTTCCAGCCGTCCGTCCGCCAGCAAATCCAGCACCGCGGCGTCTTCTGCTACCCGCAGAGGATTCTCCAGCGGCAAGGTAATTATCGCGGTACCCAGACGGATGCGCCGGGTTTGAGCCGCGACGTGAGCGAAACACCAGCGGTGCAGGAGTCCACCTTCATTTTCATGAAAATGGTGCTGGGCAATCCGGGCGGTATCAAAGCCGAAACGTTCGGCATGTTGTATCTGCTCCAGCGCCAGACGGTAGCGCTGCTGTGGTCCGGTTTTATCCAGCAAACGGGTAAAAACCGAGGCGTTTCTGGCTCATGCGAAATCCTTTTGTTCTGCTGCAAGGTAAGGAATGGCGTCAATCAGCTCACGGGTATAGTCACTGGACGGCTGGCTGAACAGCGCCTCAACGGTACCCTGATCGACTACGGCCAGCGCGCAGCACGGTAACGCTATGAGCGATGCGGCGCACGGTGGCGAGGTCGTGAGAAATAAACAGATAGGTCAGACCGAGTTGCTGTTGCAGCTGCTGCAACAGACCGAGAATTTGCGCCTGCACGGTGACGTCGAGCGCGGAGGTGGCTTCATCAAGCACCAGAATATCCGGCTGCACTATCAGCGCCCGGGCAATCGCCACGCGCTGGCGCTGACCACCAGACAGCTCATGGGGTTTGCGCGTCAGCAGCTCGACCGGCAGTGCGACCCGCAGCGTGACATCCTCAACGCGCTGACGACGTTCACTTTTACTCAGGGGCGCAAAGTTAAGCAGCGGCTCTGCAATAATGTCATACAGGGTTTGTGACGGATCGAGCGAGGCGAACGGATTCTGATACACCAGCTGAATCTTTTGCCGCAGCTGGCGCAGTGCTTCACCGCGTAATTCACTGGTATCGATATCATCAATCAGCAGCTGTCCGCTGTCTGCACGCTGAAAGCCGAGCAGAATACGCGCCAGCGTGGTCTTGCCGGATCCTGACTCGCCAACCAGCGCATGGGTTGTGCCGCGCGCCACGCTGAAGGAAATATTTTGCAGCGCCGCCAGTTTTATCTGGGGATTTTTACCCAGCTGAAAGGTTTTGTTCACCCGATTTACCACAATCGCCGGTGAGGAGAAGCGGGCATGGCGTGTCAATGGTTGGGGTGGAGCCAGACTACGCAGATCGGCAAACAACTGGCGGGTATAGGGATGTTGCGGCGATTTAATCACCGTGGCAGTCTCACCCTGTTCCTGGATTTCGCCGTGGCGAAACACCAGCAGTCGGTCGGCTCGCTGCGCTGCCAGCGCCAGTCATGAGTAACAAACAGCACCGCCGTGCCAGACTCCCGGCGCAACTCGTCGATCAAATCCAGAATGCGTTTCTGTACCGTCACATCCAGCGCGCTGGTCGGTTCATCGGCAATTATCAACGCTGGCTGTAAAGCAATGGCGATGGCAATCAGCACACGCTGCTTCATTCCGCCGGATAACTGATGCGGATACTGTCGTGCGCGCTGCTCGGGATGGCTGAGGCCGACGCGCGTCAGCAGGGCAATGACCCGTTGTTGGCGCTCGGTGCGGCTCAGACGCTGATGCAGCGTCAGGATCTCTGCCACCCTGATCGCCAATGGTTTCACCGGATTCAGAGAACTGCCGGGATCCTGTGGGATCAGACTGATGGTTGCGCCGCGCAGACTATCGAGTCGGCGCGGCGACCAGCCGCTGATATCGACGCCGTTAAGCAAAATACGTCCGCCGTCGCGCACGCCGTTTTCAGCCATCAGGCCAATAATCGCCTGCGCGGTGGTGGTTTTGCCCGAGCCGGATTCGCCAACCAGCGCCAGCATCTCACCGGCTCTGAGCTGAAAAGAGACATTGTGTACCACCGGTCGCGACTGGCCGCCGCTGAGATAACTGAGCGTCAGATTTTCCAGTTCCAGCAGTGGCACCTGCGAATTATCGTTCATCGGCGAGCTCCTGAAAATTGACGGCTGATGCGGTTAGCCGCCAGTACGATGGCGACCACCACCGGGCCGGGGAAAGTGGTCAGCCACCAGGCGGTAGAAATATAGTTACGTCCTTCGGCAATCAGCAGCCCCCACTCCGGCGTTGGTGGTGGCGTGCCGTAGCCGAGAAAGCTCAGGGTCGACAGCGCCAGAATCGCATTACCAAACTGTAAGGCGGAAAAGGCGATAACCGAGGTCAGCGAGTTGGGCAGAATATGACGCCAGAGCACGCTCCAGAAGGTGCCGCCGCTGCCGTAAGCCGCTTCGACATAATCGCTGTGCCGCACCCGAACCACTTCGGCACGTGCGGGCGGGCGAAATTAGCAATGGATGTGACCCCCACGGCGATGGCGGCATTTATCGTGCCAAAGCCAAGCAGGATAATGACGCTCAGTGACAGCAGCAGGCCAGGAATCGACAGCAGCACATCAATGATGCGCATGACCGCCGCTTCAGTTTTACCGCCGGTGGCACCGCCAGCACCCCGAGCAGCGTGCCAGCCAACAGCCCAAGCGACACTGCAACCACTGCGGCAGAAAGTGAGTGGGACGCGCCCCAGACAATACGCGCGTAAAGATCGCGCCCCAGCTGGTCAGTACCCAGCCAGTGACCAGCCTGCGGTGCCAGACGTTGCGCGCCGGCAATACCTTCGGTTGCGCTGTAATCGGTAAACAGCCCCGGCGCAATCGCAGCAGCCATTGCCAGCAGCATGACCAGCCGGGCGAGCAGCGCTCCGGCCGGTACCTTGTAACCGCTAACGCGGCGGGGAGCGGGGCGGCTGGCTTTCGGCCGTACCAGTTGATCGATCAGGCTCATAAGGTCGCTCCGCGATAAGTTTGCAGCCGTGGATCAAGCAGCGGGGTCAGCAAATCGACCAGCAGATTGATGGTGACAAAGCCGAACGCCGAAATCATCACAATCGCCTGAAGCACCGCGACATCACGGTTATTAACCGCCTGCTGGGTCAGCTGACCCAGACCGCTGAGCCAAACACTGTTTCAGTGATCAGCGCACCGGCAATTAACTCACCGAGCAACAGACCGGCGACGGTCAATACCGGCAACAGCGCATTCAGTGCCACATGACGCCATAACACACGGCTGTAACTGGCTCCTTTGGCGCGGGCGACCGCCACAAAGGGTTGTGTCTGCACCTGATCGATGCTGCGGATCAGGATCTGTGCCAGAGGGGCGGATATCGGTAGCGCCAGAGTGATAATCGGCAGAATCAGTCCTTGCCACGGGCCGGGGTTAATCACCGGAATCCAGCGCAACTGAAATGAGAACAATTGAATCAGCGCGATGCCCAGCCAGAAGGTCGGAATTGAGATAAACAGCGATGGCAGGCTCTGTAAGGCATTCTTCAGCCAACGAAAGCCGACCAGATTGGAGATAAACGCCAACAGTACGGCAATCACCACCGCCAGCAGGAAACCCGGCAGCGCCAGGCGCAGGGTATCGGGAAAATTACTGGCAATCAGTTCGCTGACCGGCACGCCAGCCTGGACTGAGAAGCCAAAGTCACCGCGCAACATCGCCACCAGCGTATGCAGATATTGCTGCCACAGCGGGCTGTCCGCACCGTAAGCGAGGCGCATATCGGCAATCTGCTCCGGACTGAGGCCCAGATCCGGATTCTGAAATTTAATCAGAATGGCGTCACCGGGCAGTACCTGTAACAGCACAAAGAGACGGTAAACGCCGCCCATAGCACCAACAGCGCCTGTCCCACTCGCTGGCTAAGATAGCTTTTCATCGTCATCTCCCCGGCTTAGTGCTTTTCAAGCCATGTGCCGTAGAAACTCGGACGGCCAACCGCTTCAAAGCTGATGCCTTTTAGCCACGGGCGGCAGCAAACACCTGCGGTTCTTCAAACACCGGAATCACATAGGCGTTATCCAGCAGATAGCGCTGGGCATCTCCGTCAGCTGCAGGCGTTTCTGCGGATCGATTTCGGCCGAAATATCCACCAGCAGCTGATTCAGCTTGTCGTCACGGAAGTTGGCGACTTTGTCACTGGATCCGCCTTTCTGCAGCAGGGCATCGCGATTGGACGGGTAGAACTGGCTTTTAATCACATCCGGATCGGCACGTCCGACTTCCGATACCGTCAGCGGGGTTTTAGCGGATCAAGATTATCCAGCGTGCGACTGCCAGCATCGCCCGCGCGCACCGCCAGACTGACGCCAACCTGTTTCCACTGTTGCGCGATCAGTTGCAGCACTTCTTTATTTTGCGGTTGTGGCAGCGATTCATAAATCGTCAGCGCCAGCCGCTGGCCATCTTTCTGACGGATACCATCGCTGCCGGGTTTCCAGCCCGCTTCATCAAGTAACTGTTGCGCCAGCGTCGGGTCATATTTCAGTTTGTCGCTCGGATCGGCGTAACCCGCTGCCGATTTCGCCACTACCGAGGTGGCCTGCGGATAATTGGCTGAGAACAGAGTATCGACTACCTGACGGGAGTGAGTAGCGTGCAGCAGCGCCTGACGCACTTTGATATCGGCTACCAGCGGGTTATCCGGGCGGAAGCTAATACTGTCATTTATGCCGCGCGTTGGCGCTGCGTAAATCAGGAAGTTCTGATCGCTGGCCTGTTTTCATCATAAGCCTGAACCTGACGAATCACATCGGCCTGACCGGCCAATAGCGCACCAATCCGCACGCTGTCTTCGGGTGTGACGATAATTTTGATGCCGTCGAGGTTGGCCGCACCCTGCTGACGGCTACTTTTCGGCCCCAGTTGTAATCTTTACGCGCCACCAGATCGACTTCGCGACCCAGTTTTCATTTTCACTACAAACGGGCCGGAGCCGATAATATGGCGCGCATCGCCCAGCTCATCAAAGTTACGCGCGAGGGTGCTGAGTGAAACCAGCCCGGAACCAATGGTGGCGGTGCCCTGTAAAAAGCCCGGTGACGGTTTGCTGAAATAGAACTTAACCGTCTGCGGATCAATCACTTCGCTGCGATCGTAGTTGTTGATCACTTCGGACACCGGCAGGCGCTGTGCTTTATTGCCGAGGCCATAAGTATCAAAGTTTTTGCTACCGCACTGGCATCCAGCGGCGTGCCGTCGGAGAAGGTGACGCCGGGACGAATTTTGAAGGTGTATTCGGTTTTATCGGCATTAGTGCTCCAGCTTTCGGCGATCCACGGTTCAACCTGTAGCGTCTCCGGGTTTTGCGAGTCAGTTTATCGGTGATTTGATTGAGGATGCCGCCGTTAGGATAAAACCGCCGGCTGGCGGATAGAGATTGGTATGAGCCTGCTGCTCGAGATGAATCAGCGTACCGCCTTTCACGGCAGCACTGTCTGC
>JAGSMU010000767.1:0-13006 GCA_029286865.1 Teinopalpus imperialis
CGATTACGCACGATATCGTATAATTGCATAAGCATATGCTTCGTCGCCTTATTTAATTCGATACCTTAATCCGACATGCGATAGAGCCGTGGTAGCTGTGTCTCAACGCGTCTTTTTATTTATTTTTTTATTACATTGAGAGTAACAAACGAGCACACAGGACACCTGATAGTAAGTGACTCCTACAGCCCATGACATCTACATTCATCTTTGACAAGAAATCATAATGCAGTCACATAATCTTATCACCAGTAAAACAGGTCACTGGTTCCCTACAATCACCAGACCAAACATAGCAGCATTATGCTGCTATTTCATGCTGGTTCTGTGAGGGCGTGGCCCTACCCGGTTGAGCTGACCCATTCATTCTGCAGCTTGAACTAAACTGCAGCTTCGCTGCCCTCGCTACCTTAGTGATGCCCTCTTCATTCGGACAGTCTCTGAACGAAACACCGCAGTATTGTGAGGACGTGATCCGATCTAGCTAACACTCATGCTGCTCACATCATCATCTAGATACAAGTGTCGGCTGTCAAAAATCAACAGTAATATTTCTATAATTATACCTTGCATTCATTTCTACTACTATATGTGAAAGGCATAGAAAGGAAAGTTATAATACGAGAGCATTGGCGAACATGGGTTGGATGATTCTGGTTTCAGATCGATGGTAGAAAATACAAATAAAAACGCGGTACACACCAACTGAGGTAGATACAAATAACAGCACTATCAGCATATCACAGAACTTGTTGGTACCCATACTGATAGAGAGTCGCTTAGAATTAGTCTCATTCCGAACATTAATGCTATCTAGTAAGTCCTAATGTTTACTAAATGTCCTCTGAAAAAAAATAAAAAGGTAAAACAAGTCAACTTGTTTCTCTAATAATTTTAGGAGCAGCAACAGAACAAAGTTCATCTTATGGTGGTGACTACGGCCTATGACTCGAAACTAGCTAGCTTAAATATAAATAAATATAAAAATTTTCTATGTTTTGCATTTTTCAGGTCAGAGATTAAAGAGGTGAAACTGTCTGCACTACTACGCCCTCTGCGGAAGCCATATTGTATATGTGGAATTAAACATACCAATCAAGACGGACTTTCACCACATTTTCGAATATTTTACCAAGACAGGATGACAAGGAAATTGGTCTATAAGAACTAGCAAACTCAGCAGATTTTTTGGGTTTTCCATGACTGTGGAATAGATTTATTACGCCAAAGCAAATTGAGGATTTTAAAAAACAACTTTTGGGCAGATACATCTAAGCCAGGAGTTGTATTTCGTCTGGACTGCAAACTTGTTAAAAATTCAGACCATGATAATGGATCCAGTAAAGACCCATTTAGAATTTGGGTTATTATTGTTAATTTCAAAAAGAATGTTCAATTGATCTACTTCAATTAAATTGTTATTATCTGATAATTTATCCAAGAGTGAGATATAAACTCATCTGTATATGATTTATGCCTTTGAACATTTTTAATAAATTCCAAATTTTACTTATGTGAGTATTTCTATTAAAAGTGTTACACAAGTTGTTCCATCCAATTTTTTCTGTTCTGAAATTGTTCTCTTTTCTGAGCATCTTTTCTTTGTAATTAATATAATTTTCAATAGAAGGCTCTTTATTATATAGTTTTAGTGCATTATATGGAGCAATAACAGTTTGTTTACATATACTATTCCACCAAGGAGATGGTGGTCTGTTGCCCAGTCAGCTTTTTTATATATGAACCTATCTACAGGGGAATTGAGATGATATTTATCTATATGTAATGAAATCTCTGTTATTGTTGGATCTGTCATCATGTACAGACCATTCACATAGTGGTGCAAGGCTGCCACTGATGAAGCTTACATCAATGGCAGAAGGAGTTTGTCTAGGGCGATTTATAGTTGTAGGTCTACCATCATTTAAAATACATAAATCTAAGTGATCAATTAAATTAAATAACCCCTGACCTCCTTTGGTTGACTGACAACCGAATGCAATATGATGAGCATTAAAATCACCACTCATAAATATGGGCTTTGGCAGATCATTAATAAGGGAACGGAGTCTATTAATTCGTATTCGCCCACTTGCAGGTGGACAGTATATACAGAGAATTGTTAAACTACTATGTCCAGTTGATACAGACACAGCAACTGTTTGAATGTCTTCATAAAATCTGGTATTTAATATGTTAGACTTACGGGTATGGTTTAATCAGTATTGCGACTCCATTATGTGCATTGTTTGAATTTTTGTTGTAAATATTATATCCTGGTATTTTAAAATTATTATCTTTAAACCAAGAAAGCAAATATATCAATATTTTGTTGCTTAAAACAATGGATTAATAAAGGTTTTTTTACTATTTGCACTTTGAATATTATACTGTACATAGCTTGGATTGTGTAGGACTAGGCCCTACACAATCCATTATGTTAAGTTTTTTTAATAATGCATCTTTAATAGTTTTAATATTAGTGGGCGTACTGTCATCTTTATTGGCTAATTCTACCAACGTCTGCACTAGGGCGATAAGTACATCGTAGTTGGAAATTATTTGAGTTTTAAGGTCTTCTTTAGAATGGACTATTTTATCTTTATTTACAGCTCGTACAGACTTATTTACAATTAATTTCTGAATTATTGTTAATTGTCTGTTGATCTACATTAATTGGATGTGAAATACAGAAAGAGTAACATGGCCGTGGATACTGTTTTCTAATTTTATATAAACTATTGTCTATTTCCAGATATATATCGGACAGACAGTGTTGGAGAATTACCGCATAGTAGACCTTGTGCTGTTGTTGGGGATCTATCTATATAAGGTACAATTTTGTTTATTACTTGAGTGTTAATAAATGCTATTAATTTGAGACGGTATCTTTCAGCAAGTAAGATTTGTCTCAAAATCTTTCATATAAGCGAGTGAGCTATAATCTAAGTGACTTCTAACAATACTTTTATACAATATTGACAAATATATAAAAGGGTCTGCACCCTATGTTACACCACAAAGTGATCTAATAACATTTAGTCCTGTGTGAGTGTGTTGTTGACTCTATTTATAATTTCATTATTGTAAATAATATTTGAATTTGAGGCTTCATTGCCAAAAATAATAACACTACTTTTAGAGGGGTTAATTTTCAAATTGAAACGATCATTATAATATTGTAATAGTTGAAATAAGGATTTGTTCATATTATCTATTGCAATCACTAAGTTGTAATTACTGCTGTATAATACAATGTCATCAGCAAATTGTAAAATATTTATATTCCTATCATTTACATATTTACAAATCTCACTTGTGTATATATTGTACAGTAATGGAGATAATGTGGCACCCTACATTGTACCTCTTGAGGCACATTTGGGTCCATATAAAATATTGTTATGCCTAGCATAGGTTGTCCTGTTGTTCGAAAAGTTATAAATCCACTTACATAAGTGCCCGGGCACACCTAACCTAGACATGATTTGAACTAGTATGCCAGGATCAACACTGTCAAAAGCACTTTGAATGTCTAGGAATACGCAAACAGTGTTTAATTTTCTATGTTTTGCATTTTTCAGGTGAGAGATTAAAGAGGTGAAACTGTCTGCACTACTACGCCCTCTGCGGAAGCCATATTGTATATGTGGAATTAAACACTTGGATTCAACATACCAATCAAGACGGACTTTCACCATATTTTCGAATATTTTACCAAGACACGATGACAAGGAAATTGGTCTATAAGAACTAGCAAACTCAGCAGATTTTTCGGGCTTAAGTATTGGGACAACACACTGTGTTTTCCATGACTGTGGAATAGATTTATTACGCCAAAGCAAATTGAGGATTTTAAAAAACAACTTTTGGGCAGATACATCTAAGTTTTTAATTATAATGTAAGGATAATCATCTAAGCCAGGAGTTGTATTTCGTCTAGACTGCAAACTTGTTTAAAATTCAGACCATTAAAATGGATCAGTAAAGACCTATTTAGAATTTGTGTTATAATTGTTAATTTCAAAAGAAGGCTTTGGCAGATCATTAATAATGGAACGGAGTCTATTAATTCGTATTCGCCCACTTGCAGGTGGACAGTATATACAGAGAATTGTTAAACTACTATGTCCAGTTGATACAGACACAGCAACTGTTTGAATGTCTTCATAAAATCTGGTATTTAATATGTTAGACTTACGGGTATGGTTTAATCAGTATTGCGACTCCATTATGTGCATTGTTTGAATTTTTGTTGTAAATATTATATCCTGGTATTTTAAAATTATTATCTTTAAACCAAGAAAGCAAATATATCAATATTTTGTTGCTTAAAACAATGGATTAATAAAGGTTTTTTACTATTTGCACTTTGAATATTATACTGTACATAGCTTGGATTGTGTAGGACAGTTTTTTAATAATGCATCTTTAATAGTTTTAATATTAGTGGGCGCACTGTCATCTTTATTGGCTAATTCTAACAACGTCTGCACTAGGGCCATAAGTACATCGTTGTTGGAAATTATTTGAGTTTTAAGGTTTTCTTTAGAATGGACTATTTTAACTTTATTTACATCTCGTACAGACTTATTTACAATTAATTTCTGAATTATTGTTAATTGTCTGTTGAACTACATTAATTGGATGTGAAATACAGAAAGAGTAACATGGCCGTGGATACTGTTTTCTAATTTTATATAAACTATTGTCTATTTCCAGATATATATCGGACAGACAGTGTTGGAGAATACCGCATAGTAGACCTTGTGCTGTTGTTGGGGATCTATCTATATAAGGTACGATTTTGTTTATTACTTGAGTGTTGCATGCCTAAATTTATGGGTATGGAAGAGATAGTTTTCAGGAATAACATTATTGTGTCCTCTTAATCAATTTCGACTAAATTGACCTCTTCCGGTTATTACCAGATGTTAGCGATTACGCACGATATCGTATAATTGCATAAGCATATGCTTCGTCGCCTTATTTATTTCGATACCTTAATCCGACATGCGATAGAGCCGTGGTAGCTGTGTCTCAACGCGTCTTTTTATTTATTTTTATTACATTGAGAGTAACAAACGAGCACACAGGACACCTGATAGTAAGTGACTCCTACAGCCCATGACATCTACATTCATCTTTGACAAGAAATCATAATGCAGTCACATAATCTTATCACCAGTAAAACAGGTCACTGGTTCCCTACAATCACCAGACCAAACATAGCAGCATTATGCTGCTATTTCATGCTGGTTCTGTGAGGGCGTGGCCCTACCCAGTTGAGCTGACCCATTCATTCTGCAGCTTGAACCAAACTGCAGCTTCGCTGCCCTCGCTACCTTAGTGATGCCCTCTTCATTCGGACAGTCTCTGAACGAAACACCGCAGTATTGTGAGGACGTGATCCGATCTAGCTAACACTCATGCTGCTCACATCATCATCTAGATACAAGTGTCGGCTGTCAAAAATCAACAGTAATATTTCTATAATTATACCTTGCATTCATTTCTACTACTATATGTAATAAGAAGCATAAGAAAAGGAAAGTTATAATACGAGAGCATTGGCGAACATGGGTTGGATGATTCTGGTTTCAGATCGATGGTAGAAAATACAAATAAAACGCGGTACACACCAACTGAGGTAGATACAAATAACAGCACTATCAGCATATCACAGAACTTGTTGGTACCCATACTGATAGAGAGTCGCTTAGAATTAGTCTCATTCCGAACATTAATGCTAGCTAGTAAGTCCTAATGTTTACTAAATGTCCTCTGAAAAAAAATTAAAAGGTAAAACAAGTCAACTTGTTTCTCTAATAATTTTAGGAGCAGCAACAGAACAAAGTTCATCTTATGGTGGTGACTACGGCCTATGACTCGAAACTAGCTAGCTTAAATATAAATAAATATAAAAATTTTCTATGTTTTGCATTTTTCAGGTCAGAGATTAAAGAGGTGAAACTGTCTGCACTACTACGCCCTCTGCGGAAGCCATATTGTATATGTGGAATTAAACATACCAATCAAGACGGACTTTCACCACATTTTCGAATATTTTACCAAGACAGGATGACAAGGAAATTGGTCTATAAGAACTAGCAAACTCAGCAGATTTTTTTGGGTTTTCCATGACTGTGGAATAGATTTATTACGCCAAAGCAAATTGAGGATTTTAAAAAACAACTTTTGGGCAGATACATCTAAGCCAGGAGTTGTATTTCGTCTGGACTGCAAACTTGTTAAAAATTCAGACCATGATAATGGATCCAGTAAAGACCCATTTAGAATTTGGGTTATTATTGTTAATTTCAAAAAAGAATGTTCAATTGATCTACTTCAATTAAATTGTTATTATCTGATAATTTATCCAAGAGTGGAGATATAAACTCATCTGTATATGATTTATGCCTTTGAACATTTTTAATAAATTCCAAATTTTACTTATGTGAGTATTTCTATTAAAAGTGTTACACAAGTTGTTCCATCAATTTTTTTCTGTTCTGAAATTGTTCTCTTTTCTGAGCATCTTTTCTTTTGTAATTAATATAATTTTCAATAGAAGGCTCTTTATTATATAGTTTTAGTGCATTATATGGAGCAATAACAGTTTGTTTACATATACTATTCCACCAAGGAGATGGTGGTCTGTTGCCCAGTCAGCTTTTTTATATATGAACCTATCTACAGGGGAATTGAGATGATATTTATCTATATGTAATGAAATCTCTGTTATTGTTGGATCTGTCATCATGTACAGACCATTCACATAGTGGTGCAAGGCTGCCACTGATGAAGCTTACATCAATGGCAGAAGGAGTTTGTCTAGGGCGATTTATAGTTGTAGGTCTACCATCATTTAAAATACATAAATCTAAGTGATCAATTAAATTAAATAACCCCTGACCTCCTTTGGTTGACTGACAACCAGATACAATATGATGAGCATTAAAATCACCACTCATAAATATGGGCTTTGGCAGATCATTAATAAGGAACGGAGTCTATTAATTCGTATTCGCCCACTTGCAGGTGGACAGTATATACAGAGAATTGTTAAACTACTATGTCCAGTTGATACAGACACAGCAACTGTTTGAATGTCTTCATAAAATCTGGTATTTAATATGTTAGACTTACGGGTATGGTTTAATCAGTATTGCGACTCCATTATGTGCATTGTTTGAATTTTTGTTGTAAATATTATATCCTGGTATTTTAAAATTATTATCTTTAAACCAAGAAAGCAAATATATCAATATTTTGTTGCTTAAAACAATGGATTAATAAAGGTTTTACTATTTGCACTTTGAATATTATACTGTACATAGCTTGGATTGTGTAGGACTAGGCCCTACACAATCCATTATGATAGTTTTTAATAATGCATCTTTAATAGTTTTAATATTAGTGGGCGTACTGTCATCTTTATTGGCTAATTCTACCAACGTCTGCACTAGGGCCATAAGTACATCGTAGTTGGAAATTATTTGAGTTTTAAGGTCTTCTTTAGAATGGACTATTTTATCTTTATTTACAGCTCGTACAGACTTATTTACAATTAATTTCTGAATTATTGTTAATTGTCTGTTGATCTACAGTAGTGGATGTGAAATACAGAAAGAGTAACATGGCCGTGGATACTGTTTTCTAATTTTATATAAACTATTGTCTATTTCCAGATATATATCGGACAGACAGTGTTGGAGAATTACCGCATAGTAGACCTTGTGCTGTTGTTGGGGATCTATCTATATAAGGTACAATTTTGTTTATTACTTGAGTTAT
Source organism: Teinopalpus imperialis (assembly GCA_029286865.1). Taxonomy (NCBI): domain Eukaryota; kingdom Metazoa; phylum Arthropoda; class Insecta; order Lepidoptera; family Papilionidae; genus Teinopalpus; species Teinopalpus imperialis. The sequence continues at coordinate 7,798 of JAGSMU010000767.1, forward strand.
AATAAATGCTATTAATTTGAGACGGTATCTTTCAGCAAGTAAGATTTGTCTCAAAATCTTTCATATAAGCAGTGAGCTATAATCTAAGTGACTTCTAACAATACTTTTATACAATATTGACAAATATATAAAAGGGTCTGCACCCTATGTTACACCACAAAGTGATCTAATAACATTTAGTCCTGTGAGTGTGTTGTTGACTCTATTTATAATTTCATTATTGTAAATAATATTTGAATTTGAGGCTTCATTGCCAAAATAATAACACTACTTTTAGAGGGGTTAATTTTCAAATTGAAACGATCATTATAATATTGTAATAGTTGAAATAAGGATTTGTTCATATTATCTATTGCAATCACTAAGTTGTAATTACTGCTGTATAATACAATGTCATCAGCAAATTGTAAAATATTTATATTCCTATCATTTACATATTTACAAATCTCACTTGTGTATATATTGTACAGTAATGGAGATAATGTGGCACCCTACATTGTACCTCTTGAGGCACATTTGGGTCCATATAAAATATTGTTATGCCTAGCATAGGTTGTCCTGTTGTTCGAAAAGTTATAAATCCACTTACATAAGTGCCGGGCACACCTAACCTAGACATGATTTGAACTAGTATGCCAGGATCAACACTGTCAAAAGCACTTTGAATGTCTAGGAATACGCAAACAGTGTTTAATTTTCTATGTTTTGCATTTTTCAGGTGAGAGATTAAAGAGGTGAAACTGTCTGCACTACTACGCCCTCTGCGGAAGCCATATTGTATATGTGGAATTAAACACTTGGATTCAACATACCAATCAAGACGGACTTTCACCATATTTTCGAATATTTTACCAAGACACGATGACAAGGAAATTGGTCTATAAGAACTAGCAAACTCAGCAGATTTTTTCGGAGAAGCAAATTATTGGGACAACACACTGTGTTTTCCATGACTGTGGAATAGATTTATTACGCCAAAGCAAATTGAGGATTTTAAAACAACTTTTGGGCAGATACATCTAAGTTTTAATTATAATGTAAGGATAATCATCAGGAGTTGTATTTCGTCTGAACTTTGACTTGTTTAAAATTCAGACCATTAAAATGGATCCAGTAAAGACCTATTTAGAATTTGTGTTATAATTGTTAATTTCAAAAGAAGGCTTTGGCAGATCATTAATAATGGAACGGAGTCTATTAATTCGTATTCTAAACCCACTTGCAGGTGGACAGTATATACAGAGAATTGTTAAACTACTATGTCCAGTTGATACAGACACAGCAACTGTTTGAATGTCTTCATAAGTCTGACCATTGTATATTTTAGACTTACGGGTATGGTTTAATCAGTATTGCGACTCCATTATGTGCATTGTTTGAATTTTTGTTGTAAATATTATATCCTGGTATTTTAAAATTATTATCTTTAAACCAAGAGAAAGCAAATATATCAATATTTTGTTGCTTAAAACAATGGATTAATAAAGGTTTTTACCTTTGCACTTTGAATATTATACTGTACATAGCTTGGATTGTGTAGGACAGTTTTTAATAATGCATCTTTAATAGTTTTAATATTAGTGGAAGCTGTGTCATCTTTATTGGCTAATTCTAACAACGTCTGCACTAGGGCCATAGAGTACATCGTTGTTGGAAATTATTTGAGTTTTGGGTTTTCTTTAGAATGGACTATTTTAACTTTATTTACATCTCGTACAGACTTATTTACAATTAATTTCTGAATTATTGTTAATTGTCTGTTGAACTATTAATTGGATGTGAAATACAGAAAGAGTAACATGGCCGTGGATACTGTTTTCTAATTTTATATAAACTATTGTCTATTTCCAGATATATATCGGACAGACAGTGTTGGAGAATACCGCATAGTAGACCTTGTGCTGTTGTTGGGGATCTATCTATATAAGGTACGATTTTGTTTATTACTTGAGTGTTGCATGCCTAAATTTATGGGTATGGAAGAGATAGTTTTCAGGAATAACATTATTGTGTCCTCTTAATCAATTTCGACTAAATTGACCTCTTCCGGTTATTACCAGATGTTAGCGATTACGCACGATATCGTATAATTGCATAAGCATGGCTAGTCATATTATTATTTCGATACCTTAATCCGACATGCGATAGAATATTAGCTGTGTCTCAACGCGTCTTTTTATTTATTTTTTATTACATTGAGAGTAACAAACGAGCACACACAGGACACCTGATAGTAAGTGACTCCTACAGCCCATGACATCTACATTCATCTTTGACAAGAAATCATAATGCAGTCACATAATCTTATCACCAGTAAAACAGGTCACTGGTTCCCTACAATCCTGAATGCATAGCAGCATTATGCTATTTCATCTTTAGTTCTGTGAGGGCGTGGCCCTACCCAGTTAGGCTGACCCATTCATTCTGCGAAAGCTTGAACCAAACTGCAGCTTCGCTGCCCTCGCTACCTTAGTGATGCCCTCTTCCATTCGGACAGTCTCTGAACGAAACACCGCAGTATTAGCGGACGTGATCCGATCTAGCTAACACTCATGCTGCTCACACATCATCATCTAGATACAAGTGTCGGCTGTCAAAAATCAACAGTAATATTTCTATAATTATACCTTGCATTCATTTCTACTACTATATGTAGCCAAGAGACATAGAAAAGGAAAGTTATAATGCAGGCATTGGCGAACATGTAGGTTGGATGATTACAGTTTCAGATCGATGGTAGAAAATACAAATATAAAACGCGGTACACACCAACTGGGGTGATACAAATAGCACTATCAGCATATCACAGAACATTGGTACCCATACTGATAGAGGTCGCTTAGAATTAGTCTCATTTCGAACATTAAATGCTAGCTAGTAAGTCCCTGTGTTTTACTAAATGTCCTCTGAGAAAAAAGAAATAAAGGTAAAACAAGTCAACTTGTTTCTCTAATAATTTTAGAACAGCAACAGAACAAAGTTCATCTTATGGTGGTAGCTACGGCCTATGACTAAACTAGCTTCAGCTTAAATATAAATAAATATAAAAATTTTCTATGTTTTGCATTTTCGGGTTCAGAGATTAAAGAATTGAAACTGTCTGCACTACTACGCCCTCTGGAAGCCATATTGTATATGTGGAATTAAACATACCAATCAAGACGGACACACATTTTCAGATATTTTGCAAGACAGGATATTAGAAATTGGTCTATAAGAACTAGCAAACTCAGCAGATTTTTGGGTTTTCACTGACTGTGGAATAGTTTATTACGCCAAAGCAAATTGTGAGGGATTTTTTAAAAAACAACTTTTGGGCGGATACATCTAAGCCAGGAGTTGTATTTCGTCTGGACTGCAAACTTGTTAAAATTCAGACCATGATAATGGATCCAGTAAAGACCCATTTAGAATTTGGGTTATTATTGTTAATTTCAAAAGAATGTTCAATTGATCTACTTCAATTAAGGTATTTATTATCGATAATTTATCAGAAGTGGAGATATAAACTCATCTGTATATGATTTATGCCTTTGAACATTTTTAATAAATTCAAATTTTACTTATGTGGGTATTTCTATTAAAAGTGTTACACAAGTTGTTCCATCCAATTTTTTTCTGTTCTGAAATTGTTCTCTTTTTCTGAGCATCTTTTCTTTGTAATTAATATAATTTTCAATAGAAGGCTCTTTATTATATAGTTTTAATTGGAAGTATTATATGGAGCAATAACAGTTTGTTTACATATACTATTCCACCAAAGGAGATGGTGGTCTATTGATCAGCTTTTTATATATGAACCTATCTGGGAATTGAGATGATATTTATCTATAATGAAATCTCATTATTGTTGGATCTATCATCGTAATGTAAGACCATTCACATAGATGGTGCAAGGCTGCCACTGATGAAGCTTACATCAATGGCGAAGAGTTTGTCTAGGGCGATTTATAGTTGTGGAGTCTACCATCATTTAAAATACATAAATCTAAGTGATCAATTAAATTAAATAACCCTGACCTCCTTTGGTTGACTGACAACCAGATGCAATATGATAGACATTAAAATCACCACTCATAAATATGGAGGCTTTGGCAGATCATTAATAGAGACGGAGTCTATTGAATTCGTATTCGCCCACTTTGCAGGTGGACAGTATATACAGAGAATTGTTAAAGCTACTATGTCCATTGATACAGACACACAGCAACTGTTTGAATGTCTTCATAGCAAAATCTGGTATTTAATATGTTAGACTTACGGGTATGGTTTTAATCAGTGTTGCGACTCATTATGTGCATTGTTTGAATTTTTGTTGTAAATATTATATCCTGGTATTTTAAAGATTATTATCTTTAAACCAAGAAAGCAAATATCAATATTTTGTTGCTTAAAACAATGGATTAATAAAGGTTTTACTATTTGCACTTTGAATATTATACTGTACATAGCTTGGATTGTGTAGGACCTAGGCCCTACAATCCATTATCAAAGATTTTTAATAATGCATCTTTAATGAACAATATTAGTGGGCGTACTGTCATCTTTATTGGCTAATTCTACCAACGTCTGCACTAGGGCGATAAATTACATCGTGGTTAGAGTGTTGTGAGTTTTAAGGTCTTCTTTAGAATGGACTATTTTATCTTTATTTACAGCTCATTGAACTTATTTACAATTAATTTCTGAATTATTGTTAATTGTCTGTTGATCTACATTAATTGGATATGTAAATACAGAAAGAGTAACATGGCGTGGATACTGTTTTCTAATTTTATATAAACTGTGTCTATTTCCAGATATATATCGGACAGACAGTGTTGGAGAATTACCGCATAGTAGTAGACCTTGTGCTGTTGTTGGGGATCATATCTATATAAGGTACAATTTTGTTTATTACTTGAGTTATAATAAATGCTATTAATTTGAGACGGTATCTTTCGGCAAGTAAGATTTGTCTCAAAAATCTTTCATATATAAACAGTGAGCTATAATCTAGTGACTTCTAACAATACTTGTGTTTTTCTTACAGGTTTTACCTGATTCGATGCTTGTGAACTGGGACTGACCGGCCGAGGCAAAAACAGCACGAAAAGGAAGAAACAAAATGTTTAGAATTCCATTAAAATTACGTAAGTGGTATAAAACTGAAGGTAATGATTATAACTAGAAATGGCCTGAATGCGGCACGAGAACGCAGGTTTTACCT
>JAGSMU010000768.1:0-13979 GCA_029286865.1 Teinopalpus imperialis
GATTCGATGCTTGTGAACTGGGACTGACCGGCCGAGGCAAAAACAGCACGAAAAGGAAGAAACAAAATGTTTAGAATTCCATTAAAATTACGTAAGTGGTATAAAACTGAAGGTAATGATTATAACTAGAAATGGCCTGAATGCGGCACGAGAACGGTGTCTAATAATTAGACTACACAAATACTACAAGAAAAACTGTTTGGAATGCCTATGGACTTAATAACGAGAGGATATAGGTGATTTCCTATAAAACAGGGCTGTACCACTATAACGCGGTTTCGAAAAAAGTCGATTTTTTCCCTAATTCTCAATCTTTTTCTTTCCAGGTTTCTTTATTCAACGGTTGTGGACCGGGACTGACCTACAGAACTAAACCAGCACGAAATACGTAGAAATAAAAATTTTTACAAGTTACTGCAATAAAATTACGTAAATATAAAACTGAAAGGGTAGCGATTATAACTAGAAATGAACTGAATGCAGCTTGCAGGAGGCAGGTGTCTAATAGTTAGACTACACAAATACCTAAAGAAAAAACTGTTTGAGATACTATGGACTTAATAACGAGGATATAGGTGATTTCCTATAAAACAGGGCTTTACCAATAATAGTGGTATAGACCGGTTTCAAAGAAAGATCGATTTTTTCTAATTCTGTGTGTTTTTCTTACAGGTTTTACCTGATTCGATGTGTGAACTGGGACTGACCGGCCGAGAGCAAAACAGCACGAAAAGGAAGAAACAAAAATGTTTAGAATTCCATTAAAATTACGTAATTATAAAACTGAAGGTAAGCTTGATTATAACTAAAGGAAATGGCCTGAATGCACGGCACGAGAACGGTGTCTAATAATTAGACTACACAAATACTACAAGAAAAACTGTTTGGAATACTATGGACTTAATAACGAGAGGATATAGGTGATTTCCTATAAAACAAGGACTGTGTACCACTAACGCGGTTTCAAAGAAAAGTCGATTTTTCCTAATTCTCAGTCTTTTCTTTCCAGGTTTCGCTTGATTCAACGGTTGTGGACCAGGACCCCGGCCTGCAAGGCAAAACCAGCACGAAAACGAGAAATAAAAATTTTTTACAGAAGTGCAATAAAATTACGTAAATATAAAACTGAAGGTAAGCGATTATAACTAGAAATGAACTGAATGCGGCACGAGACGGTGTCTAATAGTTAGACTACACAAATACTACAAGAAAAAACTGTTTTGAGGATACTATGGACTTAATAACGAGGATATAGGTGATTTCCTATAAAACAGGGCTTTACCAATAGTGGTATAGACCACGGTTCAAAGAAAATGATTTTCCCTAATTCTGTGTGTTTTTCTTACAGGTTTTACCTTATTCGATGCTTGTGAACTGGGACTGACAAGCCGAGAGCAAAACAGCACGAAAAGGGAGAAAAACAAAATGTTAAAATTCCATTAAAATTACGTAGAGTATAAAACTGAAGGAAAGCGATTATAACTAGAAATGGCCTGAATGCGGCACGAGAACGGTGTCTAATAATTAGACTACACAAATACTACAAGAAGAAAAACTGTTTGGAGATACTATGGACTTAATAACGAGGGAGGATATAGGTGATTTCCTATAAAACAGGGCTGTACCACTATAACGCGGTTTCAAAGAAAAGTCGATTTTTTCTAATTCTCAGTCTTTTTCTTTCCAGGTTTCGCTTAATTCAACGGTTGTGGACCGGGACTGACCTACCAGAGCTAAACCAGCACGAAATACGAAGAAATAAAAATTTTTACAAGTGCAATAAAATTACGTAATTATAAAACTAAAATAACAGATTAGAACTAGAAATGGCCGAAATGCGGCGCAAGATGAGAGTATCTAACGATAAGAGTTAAACAGAAGATACTACAAGAAATAAAAAACAAATTTGGACTGCTTGAGATTCCTAATACACAAAGATATCGGTGAATTCCTATAAAACAGGACATCACCACTACACCTCGGTTTCAAAAGAAGAGAAAAGTCGATTTTTCCCTAATGAATTCTCAGTCTTTTTCTTTCCAGGTTTTCCGCCTGAATTCAGCTTGGTTTTGGACCAGGACTAATGAAATCAGAGCAAAGCCAGCACGAAAACAGAGAATAATTTTTTTACAAGTGCAATGAATACGTAAATATAAAACTAGAAGATGGCAGTGCATAACTAGAAATGGCCTGAATGCGGCACGAAGACGGTGTGTCTCATAGTTGAATACACAAAATGCCAAAGGAAAAAACTGTTTGGGATACTATGGACTTAATAGCACTTGAGGGATATAGGTGATTTCCTATAAAACAGGGCTTTACCACAAAACTCGGTTTCAAAGAAAAGTCGATTTTTTTCCTAATTCTCAGTCTTTTCTTTCCAGGTTTCGCTTGATTCCAGCAGTTTGTAGTTGGGACCCCAGCCACAGAGCAAAACCAGCACAGAAATACCTGAAGAAATAAAAATTTTACAAATTACAATAAGAATTACGTAATTATAAAATTAAAGCAACAGATTAGAACTAGAAATGGCCGAAATGCGGCGCAAGATGAAATTATCTAACGATGAGTTAAACAGATACTAAAACAGGGCTGTACCACTATAACGCACATTTCAAAGAAAAGTCAGTTTTCCTAATTCTCAATCTTTTCTTTTCCAGGTTTCACAGCAGTTCAACAGTTTGTGGACCGGGACAGCCACCCAAGGAATAAACCAACACGAAATACGAGAGAAATAAAAATTTTTACAAATTTAATAAAATTACATGTTATAAAACTAAAAACAACAGATTAGAACTAGAAATGGCCAGAAATGCGGCAAGATGAGTGATATCAATAACGATAAGGTTAAACAGATGCTACAATAAAACAAATTTGGACTGCTTGAGATTCTAATTACACAAAGATATCAGTGAATTCCTATAAAACAGGACATCACCACTACACCTCAGTTTCAAAGAAAAAAGTCGATTTTTAAATTCTCAGTCTTTTTCTTTTTCGGTTCGCCTAGTTCAACAGTTTTGGACCGGACAAAGCCGATCAGAACAAAACCAACACGAAAACAGGAAATAATTTTTTTTTACAAGTGCAATAAAATTACGTAAATATAAAACTGAAGGAGTAAGCAGTTATAACTAGAAATGGCCTGAATGCGGCGGAGACTGGTGTCTCATAGTTAGACTACCTAAAATACTACAAGAAAAACTGTTTGGAGATACTATGGACTTAATAGCACTTGTGAGGATATAGGTGATTTCCTATAAAACAGGGCTTTACCACTAAAACTCGGTTTCAAAGAAAAAGTCGATTTTTCCTAATTCTCAGTCTTTTCTTTCCAGGTTTCCCTTGATTCAGCAGTTTGGACAGGGACCCCAGCCTGCAAACCAAAATATGTACGAAATACAGAGAAATAAAAATTTTTACAAGTGCAATAGAAATTACAGTATAAAACTAAAAGGAAACAACAGTTAAGAACTACAAATGGCGAAATGCAGCTCAGATTGAGTATCTAACGATAAGGTTAAATGAATGCTAAAACAAGGGCTGTACCACTATAACTTACGGTTTCAAAAGAAAAAGTCGATTTTTTCTAATTCTCAGTCTTTTGCTTTCAGGTTTCCCGCTTGGATTCAACGGTTGTGGACCAGGACTGACCTACAGAGCTAAAACCAGCACGAAGAAATACAGAGAATAAAAATTTTACAAATTACAATAAAATTACGTAATTACCGAAACTAAAATAACAGATTAGAACTAGAAATGGCCGAAGCCGGCATAAGGATGAGTATCTAACGATAAGGTTAAAACAGATGCTACAATAAAAACAAATTTGGTTCAAGTTCCTATTTACCAAAGATATCAGTGAATTCCTATAAAACAGGACATCACCACTACACACCCTCGGTTTCAAAGAAAGAAAGTCGATATTTTTCTAATTCTGTAATATTTTCTACAGGTTTTACCTAGTTCGATGCTTATGAACTGGGGCCCCAATGGCCGAGGCAAAACAACTGAAAAGGAAGAACAAAAATCATTTTGCATTCCATTCTGAAATTACGTAAATTACAAGGCAGTGTGATTATAACTAGAAATGGCCTGAATACGGCACGAGACGGTGTCTAATAGTTAGACTACACAAATACTACAAGGAAAAACTGTTTGGAATGCTATGGACTTAATGGCAAGGAGGGATATAGGTGATTTTCCCTATAAAACAGGGCTGTACCACTATAACTTGGTTTCAAGAAAAGTCGATTTTTCTAATTCTCCAGTCTTTTTCTTTCCAGGTTTCCTTTATTCTTGGTTGTGGACCAGGACTGACCTACAGAGCTAAAACCAGCACGAAATACGTAGAAATAAAAATTTTTTTACAAATTACAATAAAATTACGTAAATGTCTCAAAACTGAAGGTAAGCGATTATAACTTTAGAAATGAACTGAATGCATTTTGAGACGGTGTCTAATAGTTAGACTACACAAATACTACAAGAAAAACTGTTTGGGATATATGGACTTAATAACTTGAGAGGGATATAGGTGATTTCCTATAAAACAGGGCTTTACCAATGAGTAGGTATAGACCACGGTTTCAAAGAAAAGTCTGATTTTCCCTAATTCTGTGTGTTTTTTCTTACAGGTTTTACCTGATTCGATGCTTGTGAACTGGGACTGACCGGCGAGGAGCAAAGAAACAGCACGAAAAAAGGAAGAAACAAAATGTTTAGAATTCCATTAAAATTACAGCCAAAATAAAAACTACAGAGGTAAGCGATTATAACTAGAAATGTAGCTAGATGCAGCACAGGAACGAGGTGTCTAATAATTAGACTACACAAATGCTACAAAGGAAAAACTGTTTGGAGATACTATGGACTTAATAACGGAGGGATATGGGTGATTTCCTATAAAAACAGGGCTGTACCATAACTTATAGAGTTTCAAAAGAAAAGTCGATTTTTTCTAATTCTCAGTCTTTTCTTTCCAGGTTCGCTTGATTCAACGGTTGTGGACCAGGTTGACCTACAGAGCAAAACCAGCACGAAAAGAGCAAGGAAATAAATTTTTACAAGTGCAATAAAATTACACGTAAATATAAAACTGAAGGGTAAAGCGATTATAAACTAGAAATGAACTGAATGCAGCACGAGGAACAGTTATCCTATTAGTTAGACTACACAAATACTACAAGAAAAACTGTTTGAGATACTATGGACTTAATAACTTGAGGAGGATATGGGTGATTTCCTATAAAACAGGGCTTCTAATGAGTGGTATAGACCACGGTTTCAAGAAAAGTCGATTTTTTCCTAATTCTGTGTGTTTTCTTACAGGTTTTACCTTATTCGATGCTTGTGAACTGGGACCCCAGCCAAATGAGGAGCAAAAGCAACACGAAAAAGGGAAAAACAAAATGTTAAAATTCCATTAAAATTACGTAGAATTATACAAACTGAAGGGAAAGCGATTATAACTAGAAATGGCCTGAATGCGGCTTTTGAGACGGTGTCTAATAGATTAGACTACACAAATACTACTAGAAACTGTTTGGAATACTATGGACTTAATAACAGGAGGATATAGGTGATTTCCTATAAAACAGAGGCTGTACCACTATAGCTTGCTGGTTTCAAAGAAAGAGTCAGTTTTTTCCTAATTCTCAGTCTCTTTTCTTTCCAGGTTTCCAGCTTGAATTCAACAGTTTGTGGACCGGGACAGCCTACAGGCTAAACCAGCACGAAATACAAAGAAGAAATAAAATTTTTACAAGTGCAATAAAATTACGTAATTATAAAACTAAAAGAAATAACAGATTAAGAACTACTGAGAGTGGCCGAAATGCGGCTGAGATGAGAATTATCTAACGATAAGGTTAAAACAGTCACTACAATAAAAACAAATTTGGACTGCTTGAGGATTCCTGGCCACACACAAGATATCGGTGAATTCCTATAAAACAGGACATCACCACTACACACCTCAGTTTCAAAGAAAAAAGTCTGATTTTCCTAATTCTGTAATATTTTTCTTACAGGTTTATCTGATTCGATACTTGTGAGCTGGGACTGACCGGCCAAGAGCAAAAACAGCAGCACGAAAAGGAAGAAACAAAATGTTTAGAATTCCATTAAAATTACGTAAGAGTATAAAACTGAAAGGAGTAAGCTTGATTATAACTAGAGTAAGCCTGAATGCGGCACAGGGCAATTGTCTAATAATTAGACTACACAAATTCTACAAAGAAAAACTGTTGTTTGGAATACTATGGACTTAATAACGGGGAGGGATATAGGTGATTTCCCTATAAAACAGGGCTGTACCACTATAACGCGTTTTTCAAGAAAGAAAAAGAGTCGATTTTTTCACATTATTTCTCTGTCTTTCTTCCAGGTTTGCTTATTCCTTGGTTGTGGACCAGGATGGCCGATCCAGAGCAAAACCCTTTGAAAATCAGAGAATAAAATATTTACAAGTGCAATAAAAATTACGTAATTATAAAACTAAAATAACAGATTAAAACTAGAAATGGCAAAATGCGGCGTAAGATGAATTATCTTACGATAAAATTAATTAGATAAGAATAAAAACAAATTTGGATTGTTGAGATTCTAATACACAGAGATATCAGTGAATTCCTATAAAATGGGACTATCCACCACTACACCTCGGTTTCAAAGAAAAGTCGATTTTCCTAATTCTCAGTCTTTTTCTTTCCAGGTTTCCGGCTAGTTCAACGGTTTTGGACCAGGACTGACCGATCAAACCAAAAGTCAGCACGAAAACGAGAAATAATTTTTTTTTACAAGTGCAATAAAATTACGTAAATATAAAACTGAAGGTAAGCGATTATAGCTAGAAATGGCCTGAATGCGGCACGAGAACGGTGTCATGATTAGACTACACAAATGCTACAAGAAAAACTGTTTGGAATACTATATTGGACTTAATAACGCGAGGATGGGTGGTTTCACCATAAAACCAGGGCTTTACCACTCAAAACTCGGTTTCAAGAAAAGTCGATTTTTCCCTGAATTCTCAGTCTTTTTCTTTCCAGGTTCCCTTGATTCAACGGATTTGGTGGATGGGATGACCTACAGAAGGCAAAACCAGCGCAGAAATGCAGAAGAAATAAAGTTTTTACAGAAGTGCAATAAAATTACGTAATTATAAAACTAAAACAACAGATTAGAACTAGAAATAGCCGAAATGCGGCGCAAGATGAGTATCTAACGATAAGGTTAAACGAATGCTAAAACAGGGCTGTACCATATAACACGGTTTCAAAGAGAGAAAAGTCGATTTTCCCTAGTCTCAGTCTTTTTCTTTCCAGGTTTCCTTGATTCAACGGTTGTGGACCGGGACTGACCTACCAAGGCCTAAACCAGCACGAAATACGAAGAAATAAAAATTTTTACAAGTGCAATGAAATTACGTAATTATAAGACTAAAAGAAATAACAGATTAGAACTAGAAATGGCGGAAATGCGGCGCAAGATGGAGGTATCTAACGATAAGGTTAAACAGATGCTACAGTAAAAAACAAATTTGGACTACTTGAGATTCTAATACACAAGATATCGGTGAATTCCATAAAACAGGACATCACCACTACACCTCGGTTTCAAAGAGAAAAGTCGATTTTTTTTCCTAATTCTCAGTCTTTTCTTTCCAGGTTTCGCCTGATTCAACGGTTTTAAACCGGGTTGACCGATCCAGAAACAAAATAGCACGAAAACAGCGAGAATAATTTTTTACAAATTGCAATGCAAATTACGTAAATATAAAACTGAAGGTAAGCAGTGCATAACAGAATGGCCACAAGATAGGCTAGGGGCAGTGTGTCTCATGATTGGAGCCTACACCAAATACTACCAAGAAAAACTGTTTGGAGATACTATGGACTTAATGTACTAGCAGGGATATGGGTGATTTCCTTTCTCAAAACGGAGACTTTACCACTAAAACTCAGTTTCAAAGAAAAAAGTCTGATTTTCCTAATTCTCAGTCTTTTCTTTCCAGGTTTCCTTGGTTCAACGGTGGACCGGGACGGCTGCCGGAGACAAGAACCAGCACGAGAATACGAAGAAATAAAATTTTTACAAATTACGATAAAAATTTACGTAATTATAAAACTAAAACGACAGATTAAGATAGAAATGGCCGAAATGCGGCGCAAGATGAGTATCTAACGGATAAGGTTAAACGAATGCTAAAACGGGGAGTTTACCACTATAACACGGTTTCCAAAGAAAGAGTCGATTTTTTTCCTAATTCTCAGTCTTTTCTTTTGGGTTTCGCTTTGATTCCAGCAGTTTGTGGACCGGGACTGGCCACCAGAATGATATTTTGAAATACGAAGGGAAATAAAATTTTGGGGTGCAATGAAATTGCGTGGTATAAGGCTAAAATAACAATTCTAGAACTAGAAATGGCCGAAATACTGCGAGCGCAAGATGAAATTATCTAACGATAGGTTAAACAAATGCTACAATACAAAACAAATTTGGACTACTTGAGATTCTAATACACAAAGATATCAAGTGAATTCCTATAAAACAGGACCTCCTACTACACCTCAGTTTCAAAGAAAAAAGTCTGATATTTTTCTAATTCTATGTTTTTCTTACAGGTTTACCCTGATTCGTGCTTAATGAACTGGGACCTGACCACAGCCGAGAGCAAAAACAGCATTGAAAAAAGGAAGAAACAAAAATATTTGGAATTCCATTAAAAATTACAGCAAGTATAGAGCTATGAGTAAGCGATTATAACTAGAAATGACCCTAGATACGGCACGAGACAGTTAATAATTAGACTACACAAATACTACAAAGAAAAACTGTTTGGAGATACTATGGACTTAATAGCAGGAAGGGATATAGGTGATTTCTATAAAGAGCAGGGGCTGTACCACTCTCTTTCTGGGTTTCAAAGAAAAAGTCTGATTTTTCCTAATTCTCAGTCTTTTCTTTCCAGGTTTCCTTTATTCAACAGTTTGTGGACCCTTTGGGACTGACCTACCAAACTAAATAGCACAGAAATACGAAGAAATAAAAATTTTTACAAATTCACAATAAAATTACATGCATCTCAGAAGCTGAAGGTGACGATTATAACTAGAAATAGACTAGATGCCTTTGAGAACAGTCTAATAGTTAAGACTACCCCTACATCTATAAAGAAAAAACTTGTTTGAGATACTATGGACTTAATAGCAGGGGAGGATATGGGTGATTTCCTATAAAAGAAACAGGGCTTCCTGTAATTATGGGTATAGACCACGTTTCAAAGAAAAAGTCGATTTTCTAATTCTGTGTTTTTCTTACAGGTTTTACAGTTGATATACAGGAGGCTTAGGGCCAATAAGCCGAGGAAGCAAAACAGCACGAAAAAGGAAGAAACAAAATACTTTGAATTCATTTAAAATTACATGAGTATAAAACAGAGGTAAGCAGTGCATAACTGAGCTGGCCTAGATGCACGGCACAGGCAGTGTCTAATAATTAGACTACACAAATGCTACAAGAAAAACTGTTTGGAATACTATGGACTTAATAACGAGGAGGGATACCGTTGATTTCCCTATAAAACAGGGCTGTACCACTATAACATGGTTTCAAAAGGAAAAAGTCGATTTTTTCCCTAATTCCTCAGTCTTTTTCTTTTCCAGGTTTCCTTTGATTCAACGGTTTATGGATGGGACTGACCTACTGGAAACAAAATAGCTGAAAACAGGAAATAAATTTTTACAAGTGCAAATAAAATTACGTAAATATAAAACTGAAGGTGGCTTGATTATAACTAGAAATGAACTGAATGCGGCACGGAACGGTGTCTAATGATTAGACTACACAAATCTAGAGACTGTTTGAGATCACTATGGACTTAATAACGGGGATATGGGTGATTTCCTACTCAAAACAGGAGCTTTACCAATAGTGGTATAGACCACGGTTTCAAAGAAAAGTCGATTTTTTTCTAATTCTGTGTGTTTTTCTTACAGGTTTTACCTTATTCAGTCATAGCCTTAGACTGGACCATGGCTTGAGGAAAGACAAAAGCAAGCACGAAAAAGGAAAAACAAAATATTAGAATTCCATTAAAATTACGTAATTATAAAGTAAGGTAAGCGATTATAACTAGAAATGGCCTGAATGCGGCACGAGAACGGTGTCTAATAATTAGACTACACAAATGCACTACAAGAAAAAACTGTTTTGGAATACTATGGACTTAATAACGGAGAGGATATAGGTGATTTCCTACTCAAAACAAGGGCTGTACCACCTATAACGGTTTCAAAGAAAAAGTCCCGATTTTTTCTAATTCTCAGTCTTTTCTTTCCAGGTTTCGCTTGATTCAACGGTTGTGGACCAGGACTAATACAGAGCTAAACCAGCACAAAGTACAGAGAAGAAATAAAATTTTTACAAAATTACAATAAAATTACATCAATTATAAAACTAAAAATAACAGATTAGAACTAAGAAATGGCCGAAATGCAGCGCAAGGATGAGTATCTAACGATAAGGTTAAACAGATGCACTACAATAAAAAACAAATTTGGACTGCTTGATTCCTAATACACAAAGAGATATCGGTGAATTCCTATAAAACAGGACATCACCACTACACCTCGGTTTTCAAAGAAAAGTCGATTTTCCTAATTCTGTGTGTTTTCTTACAGGTTTTACCTTATTCGATGCTTGTGAACTGGGACTGATAATGGCCGAGAGCAAAAGCAACACGAAAAGGGAGAAAACAAAATGTTAAATTCCATTAAAATTACGTAAAATTATATAAAACTAGAAGGTAAGCTGATTATAACTAGAAATGGCCTGAATGCGGCACGAGAACCAATTGTCTAATAATTAGACTACACAAATGCACAAGAAAAACTGTTTGGAATTACTATGGATAACGAGAGGGATATAGGTGATTTCCTATAAAACAGGGCTGTACCACTATAACGCAGTTTCAAAGAAAAGTCGATTTTTTCCCTAATTCTCGATGCTTTCTTTCCAAGGTTTCCAACTTAATTCAACGGTTTGTGGACCAGGACTGAAAACCACAGAGCTAAAACCAGCACAGAAATACAGAAAGGCCAGAATTTTTTACAAAATTACAATAAAATTACGTAATTATAAAGAGCCTAAAATAATAACAAGTTAGAACTAGAAATTATGGCCAGAAATGCGGCGCAAGATGAGTATCTAACGATAAGGTTAAACAAGATACTACAATAAAAACAAATTTGGACTAGCTTGAGATTCTACAATACATACAAGATATCATTGAATTCCTATATAAAACAAGGACATCCCACTACACCTCGGTTTCAAAGAAAAGTCGATTTTTTCTAATTCTGTGTGTTTTCTTACAGGTTTTACCCTGATTCGATACTTGTGAACTGGGACTGACCGGCCGAGAGCAAAACAGCACGAAAAGGAAGAAACAAAATGTTTAGAATTCCATTAAAATTACGTAAGTATAAAAGGCAAGAGGAGTAAGCGATTATAACTAAAGTAAGCACAGATACGGCACGAGGGCAGTTGTCTAATAGTTAAGACTACACAAATACTACAAAAACTGTTTCTGGAATACTATGGACTTAATAACAGAGAGGGATGGGTGAATTCCTATAAAACAGAGGGGCTGTACCACTATAACGCGTTTTCAAAGAAAAGTCGATTTTTTCATTATTTCTCTATGCTTTTCTTTCCAGGTTTGCCTTATTCCAGCAGTTTGTGGAGCAGGACCCCAGCCAGTCAGAGCCAAAATCAACACGAAAATCAGAAAGGAATAAAATACTACAAGAATTACAATAAAATTACGTAATTATAAAACTAAAATAACAGATTAGAACTAGAAATGGCCAAAATGCGGCGTAAGTTAAGGTATGTACGATAAAATTAAACAGATACAAGAATAAAAACAAATTTGGATTGTTTTGAGATTCTAATACACAGAGATATCAGTGAATTCCTATAAAATGGGACATCCACCACTACACCTCAGTTTCAAAGAAAAGATCCGATTTTTTTCCCTGAATTCTCAGTCTTTTTCCAGGTTTCGCTTACTGATTCAACAGTTTTTGGACCAGGTTAAACTGATCAGAGCAAAACCAACTGAAAAACGAGGAAATAATTTTTTACAAGTGCAATAAAATTACGTAAATATAAACTGAAGGTAAAGCGATTATAACTAGAAATGGCCTGAATGCGGCACGAGAACGGTGTCTCATGATTGAACTACAAATACTACAAGAAAAACTATTTGGGATGCCATGGACACATGCAGGAGAGTTTCTATAAAACAGGGCTTTACCACTAAAACTCAGTTTCAAAGAAAAAGTCGATTTTTTCTAATTCTCAGTCACTTTCAGGTTTCGCTTGATTCAACGGTTGTGGACCGGGACTGACCTGCAGAGCAAAACCAGCACGAAATACGAAATAAAATTTTACAAGTGCAATAAAATTACGTAATTATAAAACTAAAACAACAGATTAGAACTAGAAATGGCCGAAATGCGGCGCAAGATGAGTATCTAACGATAAGGTTAAACGAATGCTAAAACAGGGCTGTACCACTATAACACATTTTCAAAGAAAAAGTCGATTTTTCCTAATTCTCAGTCTTTTCTTTCCAGGTTTCCTTGATTCAGCAGTTTGTGGACCGGGACCTACAGAAATAAACCAGCACGAAATACGAAGAAATAAAATTTTACAAGTGCAATAAAATTACGTAATTATAATAAAACTAAAAATAACAGATTAGAACTAGAAATGGCCGAAGTACGGCACAAGATGAGTATCTAACTGATAAAGGTTAAACAGATGCTACAATAAAAACAAATTTGGACTGCTTGAGATTCTAATACACAAGATATCCGGTGAATTCCCACAACAAAACAGGACATCACCACTACACCTCGGTTTCAAAGAAAAAGTCGATTTTTCTAATTCTCAGTCTTTTCTTTCCAGGTTTCACGCGCCTGATTCAACGGTTTTGGACCGGGACGACCGATCAGAGCAAAACCAGCACGAAAAACGAGGAAATAATTTTTTTCAGTGCAATAAAATTACGTAAATAAAACTGAAGGTAAGCGATTATAACTAGAAATGGCCTGAATGCGGCACGAGAACGGTGTCTCGCGGATTAGACTACACAAATACTACAAGAAAAACTGTTTGGAGATACTATGGACTTAATAACGCGAGGATATAGGTGATTTCCTATAAAACGGGGCTTTACCACTAAAACTCGGTTTCAAAAGAAAAAGTCGATTTTTCCTAATTCTCAGTCTTTTCTTTCCAGGTTCGCTTGATTCAACGGTTGTGGACCGGGACTGACCTACCCAGAGCAAAACCAGCACGGAAATACCCGAAGAAATAAAAGAATTTTTACAGAAGTGCAATAAAATTGCGTAATTATAAAACTAAAACAACAGATTAGAACTAGAAAATGCGGCGAAATGCGGCGCAAGATGAGTATCTAACGATAAGGTTAAACGAATGCTAAAACAGGGCTGTACCACTATAACACATTTTCAAAGAAAAAGTCGATTTTTCCTAATTCTCAGTCTTTTCTTTCAGGTTTCGCTTGATTCAGCGGTTGTGGACCGGGACGAGAGAACCTACCAGAGCTAAACCAGCACGAAATACGAAGAAATAAAAATTTTACAAGTGCAATAAAATTACGTAATTATAAAGGCTAAAAAGCAAAAGCAAGATTAGAACTAAAGGGAAATATGGCCGAAATGCGGCGCAAGATGGTATCTATTGATAAGGTTAAACGAATGCTACAATAAAAACAAATTTGGACTGCTTGAGATTCTAATACACAAAGATATCGGTGAATTCCTATAAAACAGGACATCACCACTACACCTCGGTGGTAGGGTCCATCGGTGGTCTTCCACTGAGGGAACCTGCCTCGAACAACAATCCACGATTACGGTCTGATGTGCTCGGTGGTCTTC
>JAGSMU010000769.1:0-14109 GCA_029286865.1 Teinopalpus imperialis
CACTGAGGGAACCTGCCTCGAACAACAATCCACGATTACGGTCTGATGTGCTCTAGTGAGGGCATGAACTGCGAGGTTCGTGTCGTTGACTGGAAGATAAGGTTCCTAGGAATAGCATCTAGGTGCGGATGTGGCTTCCTCAGGGCGTTCCTGAGTCGGTTAGCCCATAATGGTTTTGGTGGAGGTGAGGTTGGGGCGGCGGGCCCCAACCGAAGAAGAACGGGGCGATGATCGGAAGCGAGCTCATGGATTACCATGCCTTGGAAGGCGATTGATGTTCTTACAGATGGCAATATCGCTAATGTCCGCGCGTGACCCAATATGTATGGAAAATGGGTAGGCGTAGTAGGCGCCACGACGTCGAAGTCGAGTGCGTCGCTTTATGCCTAAAGCCAACCCCCGGGGTTGATTTTAGCTGCATCCCACCGAGGTGCTTGCTATTGAAATCTCCCGCTCTTCAAAATGACTGAGTTTCCAAGGAAAGGAGCCAACGAAGTCGCTTGTAATAATTTGTGCGTCACGTCTGCAAGGCAGGTAGACGGTCAAAGTGATTGTGATGGGGGCGGCCGGTCATGGCTAGCTGACAGACCGAGGCTTCTAGGAAGGTTAGGGTTGGCGTATCGATCGGCACGCATCGCAAGCGGCGCGCATTCAATACAATAATTTAAATTTAACATTAGAAACATTTCAAATATATCCCATCAACTCTTGATTATCTGCTGGCATTCAATATATTTTCGGAGGTTTCACATCGGACAATTTTGGAGGTTTTAATTTAGACTTAATTTTGTCTAACTCTATCTAAATAATACAAACTTGGTCGATGATGTTAAAATCTGTCATTGTATGCTTAACGGTTGTGTTGGAACAACGATTTCCGTTTTTAAATTTTCTATTTTACAGTAGCCCGCCACAAGAGGGTTCAGTTGGCGAATACTGTGCCTAATCATTTAAAGTTCTTAGTTTGAGATTGGCACCTCAACCGTTAGTTGTAGGTTCTGTTATAACAAATATCCATTTATTTTTCACCTCTACATATACCATAATATTTCACCCAAGATAATCCGAGTTTTACATTGTTGCGGCAATTTGTTAACAATCTTAGATAACATTTCTGTCTCAATACGTAGGATTACTTTTGAGTTGACCGGATATCTATATGATTACAAATGAATATATGGCCCATGGTTTCCAAACAATTGTCTGCTATTTAGACAAATATATGTTAACTTATCTCTACTTAAGGATACTTAGTTACAATGCGGCGAATCATGGCATATGAGTTCTCGGATTCTTAGATTATGTGGCATTGGTATAGAATAGACTTAAACATCATAATCCATATTCAGAACTAAAGGCATCTTAACTGTATTAAATCACTATATTAGTATTAGAGAAATAACAAGTAAGTTTGGATATATCTACTAGGGAATGTACGCAATCCACACGCGCGGGCAACCTTTGGCTTGTCTGTAACCCCTAATGTTATCATTTAATTCAGCTTATAACTGGTTAGGTGTTAACACGGACGGATGGAGTGAATGGCCTTATAAACAATAATATCGCATTTATCAAGTCATCAAGTTTAAAAGATAATGCGAGTTTCTGTAATATAAACATTACATTTTCTGTAACTAATTTTATATTTGACGTAAGAGATACATTAATAAAGCTTTGTGTTAATTCATCAATAGCGCTATATCCAAACGTGCCTTATTCAAGCTAATGGCTCTTATGGTGATATGTTATAGTGTTCTAAGGCGGTATTAGTCATTGTGGATATTTTCCTTAAGTAAGCTTGCAAGTTTTCTCTCATTATTTTTTAACGTTTTGAATTGGGTCTTATTGTATTTTATAGCGTCATCTTCGTCCATAAGTACCCAAGGTGTTTTTTAAGATTCGACCTGACTCCAGCAAACCATGCTGATCTTTTCTCTTGGTTTGAAACAAGATGAGAGATTGAATTATAATTTCTTGTAATGTCGTTTAATCGTAGTTAAAGGTAAGAGTAGGTTATGACATTTTGATTGATTATCATGTTGTTGGCATAGGAACCGCGCGGTGCCCAAAGCATTCTTTATATTATCGATGTGTGACGGTACGTAGCCAACATCAATAGGTATCGTACGTGAAGATAATCGTTAGTAGTTTTCACTGTTCCCACAACATCGAAATACATGTCTGAGCTTTTATTGACGGATTCTATGATTTCCGGAGCGGCTAGGTATGCTATGTAACAGTTATTCTGGAAAAATATTATCAGTAATACATTGAATAAGATAAAACAAAAGGGTAAAATAAAGCATTTAAAGTAAAATTACTTAAAATATATAAAAAAGATTATTATAGGAATATAGAAGGAATGTAAGGGTAGCAAACAAAACGTATCTCAATCCTCATTCCACATTAGCTTCAGCTAATTTGACTTCGTCTTATATTTCATGGGGCGCGTATGTTTATCATAGTAATTCTTTGACTTTACCTTCGATTTAACAATGTTCTCTATGGCCTGCTCTCGGGAATAACGTAGACGTTGTTGTACAAGGCGAACATAGCTGCTGTAGGTAGGTTCTATGGTAGTATCGTAGACCGATGTCGGTATAAATGGTTTATGGCCAAATACAATACAATTTGAAACGAATAATGAATCTGAAATATGTTGATCTAGAACTAAACCTTATTTAATCTCTGGATTTTTAACAGAGCATTCTATAACTGTCTCACTCCGCGCTGGAATGGTATAAGAAAATTCATTGAACGATAAATTTATGCTTTGTTCTTTTAGTTCCAACGATTTTAAGCTATAATTTATACGACAGCCATGCTGGGTGAATGGGTCGTTGCCTATTATGCCGTCATAAGGTAAGTTTACGTTACGAAATACATGGAATTTATGTAAAACGTTTAGCTTAGGATTAAATTGGAGTTGTAAATTTAAATAACCGACACTAGCTAAGGATTCATCTTTTGAATTGATTCCTTTTATTTTAACTGTATTTTCTACCAATTTGAAATTCTCCTTTTAGGAGACGGAGCCGATGCGCCAGAATCTATCAGGAAGAGTGGTTTTCATTAACATTTGTTTAGTTCGTTACGTAAGGTTGATTATTACTTCATATACTTGATCAGTATCGCAATTGGGGTTATACTGTTCGTTATTTTTATTAATAGGAGAGCCGTAGGTTTGGGGCTGGTTACCCTGTCCATTGACTTTTTATTAACTATGGTATCGACTTGGAGGCTTGAAACGTGTGTCCCGCGCGATACTTTATCAGGACGCTTACTCGTTTAAATTTTCGGTTGGCGGACCTACGTCATCTGCATGCTCTGAACTTTCGGGATTTTCTTCCTGCGTGAATGTTACTCGAGGTCGAAATGTTTCTGGCTGTTGTCCTGGAGTTGAAGTATTGGGATCCGTTGGAAAATCTCCTATTATTACGTTCACGGATCGCACAACGTTCAAAGTGTGTCCTGGCTTTTGCAATATTTGCAAAACATCGGACTCGTAGACGTAAACGGTTGGTGTTCAGAAAACGATTTAAAATCAGGTTTATAATTGAAGTAACTTTGCTTAACAGCCGGCTCGATTTTAATTTTAGGTGAGTTATAGTTTCTCGAAGAAAACTGTTGTATCTTTTCCTCAAAAATAGCGTTATTAATGGCCTATAGGATCTCTGCATCTGACAATAGTAGCTAATTCGGGACGTAAGCCTAATGTAAACATGTGAAGAGATAAATCCTCCATCGCGGCTAGCCTGCCTACCTGGTAGTTTACTCTTTTTGGTGTTAGAAGCCATAACTTCGATTAGAATCTTCTGTAGGCAAGTTTCGATCCTAAGGGAAAATTGACTAACGGACTCATGGACCCTTGTTTACAGTTTTGTAATTCGGCTATGAGGTGGGCGTAATGTTTACGTTCCCCAAATTGAGTCTTAAGAAAATCTTTTAAGGATCAGTTATCAAAATCCTTAATAGCGCATGCATTCTCGGCCTTACCTTGTAGTTGGCTTAATATATATCGGAAGACTATGTCTTGTTGTGAAGTTGAGGCTATCCGATTTTAACATGTTTGAAAATTATATATCAAAATAAATGCGAAATAAAAATAAATGGTTAAATGAACTAAGGATTCGAGCTTATAGTTCGAAATATAATACGTATGCAAACTCTTAGACGCTCTCGGTTGCATAGGCGACTGATAGAATGGTGGATCTTATAACTGGAGCTTATCTCCAATTGTACAATAGAACGCAATAATCTTAGTTTTAACAAAGAAGGCTACGGTTAGCCTTCCTAACCTGAAGATCTCGAGCGGGATATGGAGGGCAAGTCAGTTACGGACTGCGCCTGCATCCGGTCCTCATTGTTAGCAGTGGACAAGGTTGCCGATAAGTCCGGCAACCTTAAAGGGCACATTTGTCCATAGCCTGCGGGTGGCGACGAGGATGGTCGAGGCGACCACCTTGAATTGGCGCGCGGTGGGTCTCCCAGCTCCCCCATCGTTGAGAGAAGCTCGAGCGCGAGAACGCGGATTTGCTCTCGCAGCTAGCCGAGCTCTCGACGAAGGTGGGGAGGCTGTCGGAGGAACTCAGCGCCCTCCGACATCACGGGGAAACTCAGGCAGACATGCCTCCCCCTCGGCGGGTCCCAAGCGCTCCGAAGTTTGGGAGTGCAGATGAGGTGCTCATTGAGCGCTTTGGGGCTCTTGTTGAGGCAAGGCTGGCTGTCTTCGAGAAGAAGTTATTCCCGGACAGTGTGATCCGCCCGCCATTGGGAGTGGGCGAAGGACAACCTTCTGCAAGTGCAGTTCAATTACTGCCACCAACCCCGCAGTTGGTGCAGCTAGCACCGTATCACTCGCGGAAGGCCAAAAAGAAGCTAAGGAAAAGTCTGCCCATACACCGGTGGCAGATCTTCCTCCAGTACCGGCACCGAGGCCATTAATGTCGTTAGAAGTGCCCGCTAACACCTGGGCACAGGTTGCGAGGAAGAGTAAAAAGCCTAAGTCCAAGGGCCAACAGGAAGCCGCCCTCAGAGCGCCGACTACCACCCAAGGCGCACTGAAGAGCGGTAAAAACGGAGGCAGGCCCATACGCCGCCCGTCTACAGCAGCCGTGACGGTAACCGTGCCGACTGGCTCCTCCATCACTTATGCTAAGGTGATGGAGGTGGCCAAGTCTAAAATATGCCTGGCAGACCTGGGTATTCAAACGGTCCCCCAAAAACGGGCAGTGACGGGAGGTCTTCTACTGGAGATCTCTGGACTGCAGGTAGCGCCTCACAAGACCGAGGCGCTATGGTTCCACAAGAGTAGGGTGGAATTCGAAGTCAGAGTGGGGCGGTACATGAAGTACCTGGGCCTCACTCTGGACAGTCACTGGGGCTTCGAAGAGCATTTCGAGCGCCTAGTCCCCTGGATCGAGAGGGTAGCGGGTGCTATGCACAGACTGCTGCCCAATCTCGGGGGACCGAGGGAGGAAGTTCGCCGCCTCTATGCAGGGGTCGTACGATCCGTAGTACCTGTACGGGGCGCCCGTCTGGGCGAATAGGCTGGCCATCCGACGCTGTAGGACTAAGATCTACAGCGTCCAGCGTAGGATGGCCATACGGGTCGTACGAGGGTACCGGACGGTATCGTTCGAGGCGGCGACAATCCTGGCTAGCTTTCCACCTCTGGATATTCTGGCGGACATGGACGCGAGGGTGTATCACGTGAGAGAGGACCGATCCTGCTCGGAGACGGGGCCGACGCGGGGCTCGCGCGCCTCGTCACGCCCTCCTATCGGTGGACCCGTACCGTAAACGGCCCTCTACTGGAATGCTGACGATCGGAGTGGGGGCTCCGACCGTCCAATATGAGGACCCCGAGGAGGACGACGGCACGACGTGGTACCGTGTCGTCGTGATAGTTCCGCGAGGGTTCTGGGGTGCGATCTTCACGCACGCCCCGGGACAGGATATCCAGCGAAGCGCAGGGGTTGCGGTTGCGTTCCCACAGATCCCGCGACCCCTTGCGAGCGTTGGTGGCGAACACCGTGGCGTTTTAGTCGGTGCGAGTCCGACATAACTCCGCTCCCGCCCCGCGAGGGCGGTATGCAGGCATTGACGCTAAAAAAACAGGTTAGGTTGGGGTGGGGTGCCACGTCAGAAAACCTCCTCGAGTGCCTGGTCCAAAGCCCAAACGCATCCCGTCCTCGGCTGCCGTGACGGTTATGCTGCCGACTGGCTCCTCCACACTATGCGAAAGTAAGTTTAAAATACAAAAGGGTGTAAGACATGGAGACCCGCTGTCACCAAAAATATTCAATGCAGTTCTAGAAAATATATTTAGGCAACTTAATTGGGAAACTTTCGGTATTCAAATAAACGGGGAAAAACTACATCTCCTGAGATTCGCAGATGACCTCATTTTGTTTGCAGAAGATCCTATCACACTAAGAACAATGTTACTACAACTAACAGCTGAAAGTAAAAAGGCAGGTTTAACGATGAATGTCAGTAAAACAAAATTGATGACAAACAAGACCGAAGTCAAAATTGAGGTAGATGAAGAAGAGATTGAATACGTAAAAGAGTATATTTACCTAGGTCAAGTCATATCTGTGGAAGACTTATCACCAAAGAAGTAGAAAGACGAGTAAATAATACCTGGCAAAGATACTGGTCTCTCAGGGAACTTATGAAAAATAAATCTATACCCATCTCGGAAAAGAAAACCGCCTACAACACTTGTATACTTCCATGCCTCACCTACGGCTGCCAGACCTGGCCACTGACACAGAAAATCCGGGGGAAAGGCAACAAATGATGGTGGGTATTGGGAACTGGGGACGATATATCGTTTCCAGTGCCTAATGCTCATAGTGAGGCGGGCCTGCGTGCGCTCTTTACTGCCACCGGGCACTCATTAGTCGAGTGTTGTGGGAGGTTGCATTTCTCCTTGATTTCTGTATCTGGGGGAAAGGCAACAAATGATGGTGGGTATTAGGAACTGGTGACGATATATCGTTTCCAGTGCCTAATGCACATAGTGGAGGGACGGGTTCGGTGTGCACTTACACTGCCGCCGAGTACTCAACTGTCCAAAACTGGGGAGTTACGTCGGCTCTCCCAGCGCGCCGTTACCCGCTGTACTCTCTTCAAAGACCTCAGTGTTGACGTTAATGGGGTACGTCGAGGTGCAGTGGAGCGGAGGGCTTGCCTTAATTGGCCGGCCCGCGAGAAGGATCACTCTATAAAAACCAGACAGCGAAGTCTTTTAAACCTGTGGGTACCGGACGCCCCCCACAGTATGTAGTCTTGTCCACGGAAGGCGTCACCCGGGGACCGACCTATATTCGTTCAAATTCGTGGGATTTACTATGGGAAAAACAAAAAATCGAGGAGGAGAAGGTAGAGGAGAAGGCGATAGTGAGGAGAGCGACTCAATGCTTAGCGCTGAGTCTGGAACAGCAGTCATCGGTCCATTAACACCTAGGGACCAAAGCAAAGAGGGAGGAGCCGTGACGGTGGCAGCAGTGCTCCCAGCACGGACAGGCGTGGCGACGAAGCCCGAGCACGCCTGCAGTTTCGGCCGGCGAGAGCGACGGAGGGAAGTCTGATGCGTCATTCACATCCGCCACATCGGAGGTGTCCGCAAGGACTATAGGGAAGAGGAGGGTCAAGCCTCATAATGTCGCGGGAAGCAAGGAGGACGCAGCAGTAGTCACGGACGTGGAGGTAGCTGACGCTGAGGATGAGGAGGGCATATGGGATCCTACAGTGGCCCAAATTAAGATTCACAGGGCAAAGGCCGGTCTCCCAAAACCCGACCATCTGGGTAGAGACATGGAGGGAAAGTCCATTACGGACCTTGGTGCCTGCATCAGGTCCGGCCTACTGGCGGTGGACAAGGTGGCAGACAAATCTTGCAACCTAAAGGGCTCGTTTGTTCACAGCCTACGGGTGGCCTCCAGAATGGTCGAGGCAGCCTCCTTCGGAGTTAGCACGGCGGGTCTCCCGGCTCTAGTTTTGAGAGGCTGGAGCGTGAGAATGCTGAGCTGCGCTCGCACCTCGCAGAGCCAGCAAGGTAGAGTCTGACGGAGGAGCTCAGTGCTCTCCGGAAACGCGAGAACCCCGGTAGCAAGAGGACGTCCAGGCAAGGCTGCTGCTGGTGCCCCCGCGATGGTGGAAGCTGGACCCGGAAAGTCGGCTTATGGAGCGTATCAGTGTACTTATTGATACGAAACTGGCCACTTTCGGAGTGCAAGCCCCTGGAACCCTCTCAGGATCAGGGCCAGTCGTCAGGTCATGTGAAAGGGAAGCGTGGCACGACAAAGCGCACCCAGCCGGCGGCTCCCGTGCCTCCCGCGTCTACCGCGCCTCCCGTTAAGCCAGTAGAGACCGGCCAGGCAGTTCCTGTCCCGCAAACGTGGGCGGTAGTGGCCAGCCGTAAGGCAAAGAGGGCGGCTGCTCAAGTTACTCCGGTAACAAAAGCAACCACGACCCGAAGGGCGCCGGGCAGGCAGCAGCTCCCAAACAGGCAAAAGCAGTGAAGCCTGGGGAGGCTGCCGAGCTCTGCGGCCATTACGGTCACCGTGCCGGAGCACAGTCAGGTCCAGTACGCCGCAGTCATGGCTGCGGCGAAACAGAAGATCAGGCTGGCGGACTACGGTATTGACACAGTACGGCCAAGGAGGGCAGTAACAGGGGCGTTGATACTGGAGGTATCTGGCCCCGACTGCGCCTCTAAGGCCGACGTGCTCGCCGCTAAAATGCGGGAGGCGCTAGCCGACATGGACGTGCAAATAGCACGCCCACTGAAGACCGGCGAATTGCGAGTGATGGACCTCGATGAGTCCGTTACTCCAACGGAAGTTGCAGCTGCGGTAGCCGAGTCAGGAGGCTGCGCCGTCATAGACGTGAAGGTGGGTACAATCCGAAGCACACCTTCACGTCTAGGGACAGTGTGGGAGCGGTGTCCACTAGGGGCCGTGCGGAAACTGGCGGCGGCGAAGTGCGTCCGCATAGGATGGACGGCTGCAAAGGTAGAGGTGCTGGCGGCAAGGCCGCTGCAGTGCCACCGTTGCCTTGAATTGGGGCACGTCCGTAGTAAGTGCCTCAACGAGGACCGCAGCGCGCGCTGCTACGCCTGTGGTGAACCTGGGCACAAGGCAAGCCAGTGCACTGCGGCCACCCTGCAGTGCCCATTGTGTGCGGACCTTGGCCGTCAATCCAACCATCGACTGGGGACCAAGGCCTGTGCACCATAAAGGAAGGCAAACGGGGGCGGGAGAAAGCAGGTTCTACCCCGAAGCCACCCTGAGTGCGCCGGAGGCCATGGAGGCTTCACCTTCGATAGAAGGGTGAAGATCCTCCAAACCAACCTGAACCACTGCCGCGGGGCGCAAGACCTGCTGCTGCAAACCCTCGCGGAGTGGTCGGTTGCATTGGCGGAACGCTACCGGGTCCCGGACCATCCTCGCTGGTTCGGTGACATTAAGGGTTCTGTTGCTATTCACTGGGGTGGTGGAGGAGGATCCTCTGCTCCTGATTGCCAGGGGGCAGGGATTCGTTGCAGTGGAGTGGGGTCTCCTTGCAGTTGTGGGCTGCTACGTTTCTCCCAATAGTACCCTCGCCGCTTACGAGGCGTACCTGGACGGGTTAGGCGACTGCATCCGTAGATGCCTTCCCCGTCCTGTGCTTGTCCTGGGTGACTTTAACGCTCACTCCAGATCGTGGGCCCACCCGACAATGCAAAGGAGAAACCGTGCTAGAGTGGGCGGCAGGACTCGACCTCCGACTTTTGAATCGGGGGCCATTAGCACCTGCGTGCGATGGCAGGGGGAATCGATAGTCGACCTGTCTTGGGCGACTCCTTCTGCCACACGCATGGTGTTGGGATGGAGAGTAGCGGAAGAAGTGGTCACACTATCGGACCACCGCCACATCGTACTCGAGGTGGCGCTCCGCTCTCCCCACGGTGCTACCGCGGCGGGCTGCTGTTGCTGCGGCGATGGTCCCTCAAGCGGCTCGACATAGATATGCTCGAAGCTGCAACCATCGCCGCGGCCTGGACAGAGGACCCACATAATGGGGTCTTGCCCGATCCCGAAAGCGAAGCGACCTGGTTCCGGGCTACGATGACGTCCATCTGTGACGCCTCGATGCCTCGGACCGGGTCCCCCAAGCTCAGGGCGGTGTACTGGTGGTCAGAAGATATAGCGCAGTTGCGCATGCAATGTTTGCGGGCTCGACGCCAGTACACCAGAGCCCGAAGAAGGAAGCAAGCCACAGCCGACGAAAAGGCGAGAGCATACTTACAGAGGCGCCACAAAAGCGTTCCAACTCGTGATCGAGAATGCTAGGTCTCGGTCCTGGAGCGAACTCCTCGAGGGGCTGGACAGGGACCCATGGGGCCGTCCGTACAAGATTGTACTGGGCAAGCTACGACCATGGGTCCCTCCGTTGACGGAGACCCTGGACCCTACTTTTGTGGGAGGAGTGGTTGACACCCTCTTCCCTAGGGCCCAGGACAGCCCCGCACCAACCGTGCCAGCCGTGACCAACGAGGAGTTGGACCGTGCCGTGAGGCGCCTCGGAGCCAAGAACACAGCCCCAGGCCCCGATGGAATTCCTGGACGGGCTTGGGTGCTTGCTCTCGCCGCCGGACTGGGGGGGAGATTGAGACAGCTGTTCAACAGCTGCCTTCGAGTCGGTGTCTTCCCCTCAGTCTGGAAGGAGGCAAGGATGGTGCTCCTGAAGAAGGATGGCAGACCGGTGAATCTCCTCCGCGTACCGACCCATTTGTTTGCTGGATGAGGCGGGCAAATTGTTCCGAAAGAATAATAGCCGTCCGCCTCCCCAACACGCACTCGTCAAGTGGGCCCCGATTTGTCGGACGGCCAGTTCGGCTTTCGGCGGACGCGATCGACTGTGGACACGATCCTTCGCGTCCGAGTGGCAGCGCAGCGGGCAGTTACCGGGGCGGTGTGGCATTGGCGGTCAACCTTGACATTGTCAATGCCTTCAATTCGCTACCCTGGGGACGATCAGGAGGCCTCCCAGTACCACCGTGTGCCTCCCTACCTGCAACATTGTCCGGGCCTACTTGTACGATAGGTGCATCCAGTACGTGGGTCGTACCGCGTCTGTCCACCGGAGGGAGGTGAACTGCGGGGTTCCGCAAGGATCCGTGTTGGGTCCACAACTGTGGAACCTCGCGTACGACGCGGTCCTGCGGGTCGATCTTCCCGTCGGCGTAAGAGTAGTTTGCTACGCAGATGACACTCTGCTACTAGCCGACGGGGACAGTTTCGAGCACCATCCGGCTTGCTGAGCTTGTAGCATGCGTCGTGGACAAAATCCACGAGCTGGGTCTTCGGATAGCGCCTCATAAGACCAGGCGCTTTGGTTCCACAAACTCCCCAAGAGGGAGGAACCACCCAGCTTGAAGGTTCGCGTTGGTGACGTGCAGGTCCCGGTGGACTGACGATGAATATCTCGGTCTCAACTCTGACAGTCGCTGGGGCTTCGAAGAGCACTTCGACCGCCTGGTCCCACGGATCGAGAGGGTAGTAGGTGTCATGCACCGGCTGCTACCCAATCTCGGGGGCCCCAGGGATGGAGTCCGCCGCCTCTACGCGGGAGTCGTGCGATCGATGGCCCTCTACGGGGCGCCCGTATGGTCACATCGACTAACGGGCGTCCGTCGCTGCAGAGCTAAACTTAGTAGCCTGCAGCGTAGGATGGCCATCAGGATCGCACGCGGATATCGCACGATATCATTCGAGGCGGCCACTGTCCTAGCTCGGTTTCCACCGCTGGGTTTCCAGTGTCTGCGGGACCAGTAGCCCCGGCACGGGACAGGCGTGGACGCTTTGCGCGTCCAAGTACGCCTGTGAGTTTGGGCGGTGAGAGTGTCGGCGGAAGATCCGATGCCTCGCTCAGGTCCGCAACCTCGGAGGTGTCCGCAAGGACAAGCAGGAAGAGGAGAGCCAAGCCTGCGACTGTCGTGGCCGACAAATTTCAGGCAGTCGCAGTCTCAGGCACGGACACGGAGGTGGTCGCTGACGAGGAGGATGGCATCTGGGATCCGACGATGGCCCAAAGCCTGACGAGGGCTAAGGCTGGCCTTCCAAAACCCGCAGATCTGGAGCGGGAGATGGAGGCCAAGTCTACCACGGACCTGGATGCCTTCATCCGGTCGTCCTTGTTGGCGGTGGACAAGGTTGCCGACAAATCGGGCAACCTCAAGGGCTCATTCGTTCACAGCTTGCGAATGGCGACCCGATTTGTGGAAGCGGCCACGTCAGAACTGGCACAGAGAGAGACATTATTTTCGATCTTGCAATCCGCCGTCCCGACTATGCCTCCAGCCGCCGAGAAGGCAGTCACACGCGACGTTGGTGTCTCAAGCGGCTAGACCGAGACTTGCTCGGAGCCGCCGCCAACGTTGCAATATGGCCAGAAAGCGCCGAAGAGGTTCCGTCCGATCCGGAAGTGGAAGCGAACTTTTTCGTGCGAGTGGAGAGACGAGATGGGGGTGACCGCACAGGAGTTGGACCGAGCCGTGGGCCGCTTGAGAGGCCGGAACACCGCGCCGGGACCTGACGGAATTCCCGGCCGGGTCTGGGTGTTGAGTTCATACCCTCGGGAACAGGCTGAGGCAGCTGTTCACCAGCTGCCTCCGTAACTCCTCGTTCCCTAGGGCCTGGAAGGAGGTTTGACCGGTTCTGGAAGCCACGCAGACAGCCTTCTTCTGGCAGACCATTCGAGTCGCAGATTCTCCTCTGCGTACCGTCCCATATGCCTGTTGGACGAGGCTGGCAAGTTGGCCCAGAATTTTGCCACCGCCTCAACGGGCATCTGTCGCGTGTCGGTCCCGATCTCGCCGAAAACCAGTTCGGTTTCCGACGGGAGCGTTCAACCATCGACGCGGTCCTGCGCGTCCGCTCCCTGTCGGAGCAGGCTGTGTCCCGGGGCGGAGTGGTTATGATAAGTCTTGACATCGTCAACGCCTTTAACTCCCTGCCCTGGGACGCGATTAGGGGGGGACTTGTACACCATGGTGTTCCCCCCTACCTGCAAGGCTGGGGTCGTACGATCCGTAGCCTTGTACGGGGCACCCATCATGGCGAAGAGGCTGGCCATCCGACGCTGTAGGACTAAGATCTACAGCGTCCAGAGGAGGATGGCCATACGGGTCGTACGAGGATACCGCACGGTATCGTTTGAGGCGGCGACGATCCTGGCTCGCTTTCCACCTCTGGATATACTGGCGGACATGGACGCGAGGGTGTATCACCGGATTCGCGTCCTACGCCAGAGCGGTGGTGGCGAGCCAGAAGAGGCGCTCGAGGCGGTAAAACGGCAGGAACGACGTATCGCATTCGCGACGTGGCGCGCAAGGCCCGCGAGGGAGCACCATGCGCGCAAACGCGTCGTCGGAGCATTCCTGCTGCCTCAGCCTGGATGCAGCGACGAGGAGGAAGACTCACCTACAGACTTACGCAGGTGATCACCGGGCACGGTTGCTTCGGTGATTACCTGTGTAAGATCGGTCGCAGGCGACGGCGAATTGCTTCCACTGTGGCGGCAACGACCAAGACTCCGCATCGCACACGCTCGCCGCTTGCCCGGCGTGGGAAGCCGAGCGGCGGGTCTTGGTCGGTCTGGAAATCTGAAGGTACGAAAGAGCTGACAAACTGGCTAAAGAGGCAGCACTAAAGATCAAAACAAAGCCCAACTATGACCTCTTCCCGGTTTCATTCAGCCAAGCAACAAATCCGTGAGAAGTCGCTTGAGGAATGGAACCGAAGATACGAGACAAGCCAAACAGCCTCAACAACAAAATCTTCCTTCCGCAGGCGACAAATGCATATAATATCGTGAGAGATCGAACCCACCGGTGTACTGACACAGGTGTTGACAGGGCACGGCGGGTTCTCCGAGTACTCCTGCGCGATTCAAATGCAAGGAGAGTCCTGCGTGCGCCTGTGGCGACGATAAGGTGGAAAGTGTGATCCACCTTATCACAGAATGTCCCATGTACAGCAGAGAGAGAATGGATATGGAGATAGAATTAGAAATAAAATAAGCAGAAATAATATACAAGAAGGTACGAAAGAG
>JAGSMU010000770.1:0-13033 GCA_029286865.1 Teinopalpus imperialis
CTGACAAACTGGCTAAAGAGGCAGCACTAAAGATCAAAACAAAGCCCAACTATGACCTCTTCCCGGTTTCATTCAGCCAAGCAACAAATCCGTGAGAAGTCGCTTGAGGAATGGAACCGAAGATACGAGACAAGCCAAACAGCCTCAACAACAAAATCTTCCTTCCGCAGGCGACAAATGCATATAATATCGTGAGAGATCGAACCCACCGGTGTACTGACACAGGTGTTGACAGGGCACGGCGGGTTCTCCGAGTACTCCTGCGCGATTCAAATGCAAGGAGAGCCCTGCGTGCGCCTGTGGCGACGATAAGGTGGAAAGTGTGATCCACCTTATCACAGAATGTCCCATGTACAGCAGAGAGAGAATGGATATGGAGATAGAATTAGAAATAAAAATAAGCAGAAATAATATACAAGAAATTATTAGAAATAAGGAATCTAGGGATAAGTTTATTAGTTTTTGTAAATATATAGCCAGCAAAGTAATAAATAAGAATAAATAATAGGTAGTAGTAAACAATAAGGAGACAAATAATTTATACACTGTACAGTACTATGTTAAGTTATACATACATATACACTTATATGTAATAATAATAATAAGAAAAAAAAAAAAAAAATATGTATAATAAATAGAA
Source organism: Teinopalpus imperialis (assembly GCA_029286865.1). NCBI lineage: Eukaryota > Metazoa > Arthropoda > Insecta > Lepidoptera > Papilionidae > Teinopalpus > Teinopalpus imperialis. The sequence continues at coordinate 641 of JAGSMU010000770.1, forward strand.
GAGTAGTAAATATAAGTTTATATCCTAACTATGGCGATAACGAAAAATTAGATATAGATATATGATAAGTACATAGATATTAAGGAAAAATTGAAATTTTGTTATATATCAACGCAATAAAGAGGAAATGTTTATTTTTAAAGTGGACATGTAAATATTAATAGTTTGACATATATGTAATGATTAAAAGCACAAAAGTCCTGACGATACATGTCAGGGGAATATACATGCGAGACACCCAAAATGAATACCAATATAAAAAAAAAAAAAAACCTAACCTAACCTAACATAACCTAACCTAACCTAACCTAACCTAACCTAACCTAACCTAACCTAACCTAACCTAACCTTACTCCCAGCGGGTAGTGGGAGACCGAGATTTGGAGATCAAAGCAGACTATGTGGAGATGCCACATCCCACGCATCAGGGGAGTCTGCAGTTCTTATGTCTGGATGACGGTGCACAGGTGGACCAGCTTGAAAGTACGGAAGTCAAAATATTCACGGACGGAAGCAGGATAGAGAATAACGTCGGCGCGGCTCTATCAATATGGAGAGACTCCGTGGAGACGAGCACCCGAAAGCTAAAGCTGGGACACTTCTGTACCGTCTACCAGGCGGAACTGTTGGCTCTGCTTGAAGCCACCAAATACGTGCTCCAAAATTCTGCACGGAGCTGCAGTATATACTGCGACTCCAGGTCTGCTCTCCAGACAGTAGTTCAGGACATCTCCCTTCATCCCTTGCGGTGAGAGCCAGAGAAAACATCACTCAAATCAAAAAGGCGCAAGCTCTTTTAAGACTCTACTGGATTAAAGCCCACGCAGGGATAGAAGGAAACGAGAGAGCAGACCAACTTGCAAAAGAAGCTGCAATGAAAATAAAAAGAAAGCCGGATTATGAAAGTTGTCCGATTTCTTTCGTCAAACGACAAATCCGAATGGAGTCGCTCGACGAATGGAATCGGCGATTTAAAGAAGGTGACACAGCATCTACGACCAAACAATTCTTTCCGGATGCCATCAACGCGTATCCCATAGTTCGAAAACTAGAATTGGACCCAACGGTAGTACAAATAATGACAGGGCACGGCGGGTTCTCCGAGTACTTGCACAGGTTCAAATGCAAGGAGAGCCCTGCGTGCGCCGTAACGATGACAAGGTGGAAAGTGTAATCCACCTTATCACAGAATGTCCAATATACTGCAGGGAAAGAAATGATTTAGAAATACAGCTACAAGTAGAAATAACAAAAAACAATATACACGAAATTATAAGTTGTAAGGAATCTAGGAATAAGTTTATAAGTTACTGTAAATATATAGCAAAGAAGTTATAAATAAGAATAAATAAATATGTACAATAAAATAGTCAGATTTACTATGTATGTTTTTAGTACTATGTTTATTTAAACATATACTACTATATATATATGGTATTGTATGTTTATTCATTATTATTATATTTTATTTTATGTAGTTATACAATATACATATAAGGTATTTAAAAAAAAACCTAACCTAACCTAACCTAACCTTTTTACATGGGGAAATGCCTACGCATACCCATTCTGCAGTAAGGCAAGGGTGGGTTGGCGTCGGACTCGCACCGACTAAAACCCCATGGTGTTCCACCTTCGTCGCGTATGGCGGGGCCACGGGAACGCTTTCGCACACCTCCGCGACCCCGCCTGCGCTGGCCGGCAAGCCGGCCTCCTTCGGGGAGGACATCCCCCTCTCCACCCCTCTCCTGCAAGGCGCGCCGGAACACGGACGCGCCTTGCATCTCAGCCTCCTCTGTAGGTGGGAAACGGACTCCCCCGAGTCCGCCCCCCAGAGGCCATGGGGGCCAGGAAAGCACTAAGCCAACCCAGCCCCCTGCGGTGGATCTGGTCTGCGGCTCCACCGCCGACCGATGTTCGGCCGCGGAGGACAGGAGGCGGCAACGAGAAACACCGACACTCCTCTTCCCCGCGGCCCCACCACAGCCGCATCATGCAGTGCGACCCCGCTTGAGTCGCGGAGGATAGGGAGAGCGGCAACGCAACACCGACACTCCTCTCCCTCCGCGACTCCGCCTCGGTTACTGAGGGCGGGAAGGCGGCCTCGCTCCGCCGCTGCCCCCAGCAGCCCACCGACACGCTTCCGAGGCGAGCTCGTTATGAGCCCACCTGGGCGGCCTCCTCGGGCCGGCCACAGAGCGCCTTAGGCCGGCCATTTGGGTTCCTCTTAAGCTTCACCGTGGGTGACCAAGCCACGGTTACTAAGCCCCGCTACGACAAAGCGAGAACCCTTCGGGGAACCTAACCTAACCTAACCTAACCATCAGGAGGATTCTTGACAGTTACTTACACAACAGAAAAGTCACTGTCAGATATGGAGGAGCTGAATTATACGAAAAATGCCACGAAAGGCTGTGTGCAGGGATCTATCGGCGGCCCCATTTATGGAACCTGCTCCTTGACCCTCTAATACAGGGACTTGAACGTCGTGGCGAATATTGCCAAGCGTTTGCGGATGACGTTGTCCTGGTATTCGATGGGAACTCGGCGCAGGAAATAGAACGACAGGCCAATGCTGCCCTCGCTTATGTTCGGGATTGGGGCATCAAGAATAAGCTGAACTTTGGTCCGTCAAGACCAAAGCCATGGTAGTCACCCGAAAGCTGAAATATGATGTTCCAAGACTGAGGATGGGTGGGGTTGACATTGGCATGTCTGATGACATCAAAATCCTTGGCCTCCACATCGATAGCAAACTCACCTTCAATAGACACGTAGTGGAGGTGAGTAAGAAAGCTATCAATATATATAAGCAGCTTTCTCGAGCAGCCAGAATTAGCTAACTTCCACCCGGAAGTCATCCGACTTATATACACCGCGACCGTGGAGCCGGTATTTTGTATGCCTCCAGTGTATGGGCACCGGCTACGAGAAAATAGGGGTGCAAAGCAGCTGAACAATGTCCAGAGGGTTTCTTGCACAAAAATTAATAAGGGCATATAAACTGTCTCCTTAAATGCAGCCCTGGTACTGTCTGGGCTGCTTCCACTCGACATCCGAATTAGGGAGGCAGCATTTCTCTATGAGGTCAAGAAGGAGTACACTGGGCAGAACTGGGGATAGAGAAGTAGAACGAGTGGTTGCATATGACAAAACTCCCCATCCGGCTGAGCATATGAGTTTGAGGTTCATGAGCTTGATAAACCAAGACCAAGTCGATTGCCAAAACAACCAAACAATCAGAATATATACGGATGGCAGTAAAATTGACGGCGGGGTCAGACAGCGCTGTCCTATGGAACAACGAAGCTGAGATCAAAGCCGTCAAGTTGAAACTGTCACCGTACTGCACGGTATACCAGGCTGAACTTCTGGCCATATGTACAGCCACTAAGATGATCCTGACACGCCAGGAAACTAGTTTTGCATATGCAGCGACTCGAGATCTGCACTGAGACGGTCATTAATAACGCATCCACACACCATCTTGCCGTACAATCTCGTGCAATTATAAAGGCCGCCAAACTCCAGAATAAGGATATATCCTTGTTTTTGGATCAAGGCGCATGCCGGATTGGAAGGCAACGAAAGAGCTGATAAATTGGCAAAAGAGGCAGCAAAACAAATTAAAAACAAAGCCCAACTATGACCTCTTCCCGGTTTCATTTGTCAAACGACAGATTCGTGAGAGGTCGCTTGAGAATGGAACCGAAGATACGAGACAAGTCAAACAGCCTCAACAACTAAGATCTTCCTGCCGCACGCGGCTAATGCATATGATTGTGAGAGATTGAACCCACCGGTGTACTGACACAGGTGTTGACAGGGCACGGCGGGTTTTCCGAGTATTTGCATAAATTCAAATGCAAGGAGAGCCCTGCGTGCGCCTGTGGCGACGATAAGGTGGAAAGTGTGATCCACCTTATCACAGAATGTCCCATGTACAGCAGAGAGAGAATGGATATGGAGATAGAATTAGAAATAAAAATAAGCAAAAATAATATACACGAAATTATTAGAAATAAGGAATCTAGGGATAAGTTTATTAGTTTTTGTAAATATATAGCCAGCAAAGTAATAAATAAGAATAAATAAATAATAATAGTTACATATACACTTATATATAATAATAATAATAAGAAAAAAAAAAAAAAAAAAAAATTATAATAATAAAAAAAAAAAAAAATATATAAAGAAATAGAAGAATAGAAAATATAAATTTATATTTTAACTATAGCGATAACGAAAATTACATATAGATGTATAATAAGTACATAGGTATTAAGGAAAGATAGAAATTGTAATTTATAAGAAGAAATGTTTATTTTTAAAAGTTGATATGTAAATATTAAGTTTGACATATATAAAATGATAAAAAGCACAAAAAAGTCCCTGACGATACATGTCAGGGGATTATACATGCGAGACCCCAGAAATGGGGTCACTATATAAAAAAAAAAAAAACCTAACCTAACCTAACCTAACCTAACCCGCTGATATCCTCGTGTTGCAGTGTTCAAAGCATTTCAAGTTTGTTTAATTTATTTGTATTTGTGTAGTCCACGCATTTTTTAGTCTTTTCGAGCCGCTTCGAGGCCGGTTTCTAGTATTAATCACACTTCTTTAGTTCCATAGTTACGTAATTCTAATTGAACAAAAAATTTTTTTATTTCTTCGTTATTCGCCCTGTTTTTGCTTCCGATCGGTCGACTCCGGTCCACAACCGTCGATTCAGGCGCAACCTGCGAAGGAAACGCACGGAAATAAGAAAAATCGCCCGCCCACCCTCCCAGTTCTCATTACTTACGTGGATTCTATACAGGTCGCAATAGAAAAAATTATATTATTTACCCATAGAGATAGATCTTTATTTTTAATTTAAATTATACACATCTCTTACAACAAATAAGCATGTTTGTAAGTAATCGCACACCCGTAAAAAAGGCGAACGACAAAATGAAGTCGAACACAGAGATAACCCCGGAACAGACTGAGGAGGCTGGCCCCTCATCAGTCGTAAGCCGCAGGACATCGGCGGAGATCGCAAAAACTGCATCACCACCATCAAAGCCCAAGTACGCCAGCAGATCAGCAGAGGCAAAGGCCTGCTTAGTAAAACAAGACCTTACTAGGAGAGTCCCGCAATCTGAAGGCAGATATAAAATCTGGGGTTACTCAAGCAATCGAAGGCTCTACCAACTGGCAAAGAAGCGGGAGGCGCTAAGGATGGACAAGAGCCGGAAGGGAAGGAGAAGCAGGTCACATCGGCTGCTTCTGGAAGCAACGTCGCAGGTAGAGTTAATGAAGAACCTCATGAAAACATGAAAGAGCATAATGACATGTTATTGGAATGCAAAAGCATACACTAACTCTATCTGGGGATATCAAGCGGATACCTCGGCCTCGAAGGCGAACAGGGACTTTCATACGCAGAAGTCACCAAACTGACAAAGGCTATTGCTGACTTCAAAATGATCTCAGCGTCCGTGCAATACCACAGCCTATTCATGTTGAGGCAGAACAACGGCCGAAACAAGACACAAACGCCCATGCACACGATCATCATAACATCGGATGTCAAAGAAGACACTAGCGCAGAACTTCTCGTGAAAGTAAGGGACGCTGTGGATGCTAAGAATAGCGGTATGCGCGTGGATAGGCTGCGCAAAGCAAGAGATCAAAGATCATTATAGGATGCCATAGCAAAGAGGAGCTAACAAAATTACTGATGCAGTCAAGACCAGCAATCTGCAAGTCAAAGAGGCTCAGAACAGGGATCCTCTGATTATAGTGCGAGATGTGCTAGCCGTTCACACGAATGAAGAGGTAGTGAAAGCACTTAAAAACAAAACGGTCACTTGCTGGCAGACATCAAAGAACAGGACGTGAAATTGCAGCGAGGTACAGACGGAAAACGAGGAATCCGCATACTACACATCGTGTTGCAAGTCTCCCCAGCAGTATGGCAGCGCCTTGCCACGGCAGGTCGAGCACACATAGATCTGCAACGTGTGCGGGTTGAAGACCAGTCGCCGTTGATACAGTGCTCACTGTGCCTGGGATACGGACACAGCCGAAGCCTCTGCAAGGATACTGTTGAAAAATGCAGTTACTGCGGAGGAGCTCACAAGTGGGCAGAATGCGAGGAGCGACTTGCTGGTAAAACACCAACATGTTGCAACTGCGCAGGCAAAAATAACTGTGGCGAACCACAACGCATTTAATCAGGAGTGTCCTATCAGGCGTAAGTGGGATGCAATGGCCCGCGCCACCACAGCTTATTGCTAAGGGCGTCTCTAGGGACCAAAGCGCATCCAACGTAACCATCACACACGGTCAGAGGCCCTACCAAGTATTCCAGGCCAACCTCCAACGAAAGGAATTAGCCACAGCAGAACTAATGATAGAAGCTGATTACAGGAAAGTGGCCTTTGCACTGCTTCAGGAGCCTTATGTGGGCAACTCAAAGTGTATGAAAAGCTACAAAGGGGTGAGGATCTTCCAGAGTACGAGCCAGGGAGAAGGGGTTGTCAAGGCGGCTATTGCCGTCTATGACAATAACTTGGAGATAAGACAATTCCTGACTCACCACAAATAACATCGTGGTGGTGGGGATCGAACTCGTGCCTGGGAAATCGCTGTGGTTTCATACTACTTTGAGCCAGAACAACCCATAGAGCCATACCTGGAGCAGTTGAAGAATATACAAAAGGAGTTACAGCCAAAATTGTTTTTATTAGGAGGCGACGCAAATGCCAAGAATACATGGTGGGGCGGCAATGTTTTAGATCAGAGAGGTGAAGAAATGTTTGGGACCATAGACGAAATGGGGTTGTATGTACTCAATGGGGAGATATCCCCACATTCGATACCATCAGAGGCAACAAACGTTTCTCAGCTTCATTGATGTCACAGCCTGTTCTCATGAGATGCTCAACTTGGTAGAGGACTGGACAGTGGACAGAAACTATCACAAGTTCCGACCACAACACACTGACCTTTAACATCAGGCTTTTTAAAGCAAAAGGTATGAGCACACAAAGAACGACACGAATTTATGGCACCAAAAGAGCTGGTGGATTCAATTTCACGAGAAGCTATACCAACTGAAGGAGGAAAGTGCCATAAATAAGGAAAATTTAGAAAAAGTAAAAAATGCAAAGGATTTGGATTCTTTGACGGAGGGGTATACTCGTATTATCAAAAAGGTATGTGAGGATACCCTACCGAAAAATCAAATCAAAACTTCCTTGCCGTGGATGTCCAGGGGGCTCTGCTTGATGAAGAAAGAGGTCCTCACCAAGAAGCGTCGAATCCGCTGTGCAGCACCGGTCCGGAGAGCGAAAGTCATCGATGAGTACCTGCAAATTAAAGAAAAATATGAGAGGAGGTTAAAACGCGCAAATCGAAGCTGGAAAGGGTTCTGTGGCAAACAGGATAAGGAGGAGTATGGGAAGGTATATATAGAGTGATGAGTAGGACCGCCAAACGACATGAGGATTTGCCCTGGAAAGGATGGGAGTACTCTTGACCTACGGGAATCAGCAGAGTACTGACAGAAGCTTTCTACCCGGACGATTTAGCGGAAGAGGATACACTCGACCATCGACTGACAAGAGAGCAGGCTGAGCTTGTCAACGGTTGGTCTCGACGAGCAGAAGGACCCACCGTTCACTATGGAGGAGCTCCGAATTGCGACCGAATCATTTAACCCCAAGAAGGCCCCGGGTGCTGATGGCTTTACCGCCGACATCTGCAGTCATGCTATATCCTGTGATCCGGAGTTTTCCTATCACTGATCAACAAATGCCTAGAAATGGAGCACTTCCCGACCCTTTGGAAAGAGGCGACGGTAGTGGCACTGCGTAAGCCTGGGAAGGAGAACTACACTAACCCCAAAGCATACAGGCCAATAGGATTGTTGCCAGTGATGGGAAAGATACTGGAGAAGCTGATTGTGAGTAGGCTGAAGTGGCACATTCTACCAACGATGAGTTCCCGTCAATACGGATTCATGCCCCAGAAAAGCACTGAGGACTCCCTCTATGTTCTAGTTAACTATATACGCCAAAAAATAGAAGCGAAGAAGATGGTCGCAATGGTATCTCTGGACATAGAGGGAGCCTTTGACAACGCATGGTGGCCTGCGATTAGAGTCCGCTTGGCACAGGAAAAGTGCCCAATTAATATCCGGAGAATTCTTGACAGCTACTTACGTAACAGAAGGTCACCGTCAGATATGGAGGGTTGAGCATACAAAGGATGCTACAAAAGGCTGTGTGCAGGGATCGATTGGCGGCTGTTTGTGGAACCTGCTCCTTGACCCCTATTAAAAGGACTCGAACGTCAGGGGCGACTATTGCCAAGCGTTTGCTGACGACGTTGTTCTCGTTTTCGTTGGAAGCTCTGCTCTGGAAATAGAAAATCAAGCCAATGCCGCCCTTGCCTATGTTCGGGATTGGGGCATCAAAAAATATTTCCATTTTTGGTCCATCAAAGACTAAAGCCATGTTAGTCACCCGAAAGCTGAAGTATGATGTTCCAAGACTGAGGATGGGTGGGGTCGACATTGGCATGTCTGATGACGTAAAGATCCTGGGACTTCACATCGATAGCAAACTCACCTTCAATAAACATGTAGTGGAGGTGAGTAAAATATCAACATATATAAGCAGCTTTCTAGAGCAGCAAAATTAGCTGGGGCCTACACCCGGAAGTCATCCGCATTATATACACCGCGACTGTGGAGCCAGTGTTGCAATACGCCTCCAGTGTATGGGCACCGGCGACAAGAAAATAGGGTGCAAAAGCAGCTGAACAATGTCCAGAGGGGTTTCGCACAAAAAGTGTAAGGGCATATAAAACTGTCTCCTTAAATGCAGCCCTGGTACTGTCTGGGCTGCTTCCACTCGACATCCGAATTAGGGAGGCGGCAACTCTCTATGAGGTCAAGAAGGGAGTACACTGGGCAGAACTGGGGGATAGAGAAGTAGAACGAGTGGTTTCATATGACAAAACTCCCCATCCGGCTGAGCATATGAGTTTGAGGCTCATGAGCTTGATAAACCAAGACCAAGTCGATTGCCAAAATACTCAAACGATTCGAGTATATACGGATGGCAGTAAAATTGATGGAAAAGGTCAGACAGCGCTGTCATATGGAATAGCGAAGGAGAGATAAAGCCGTCAAATTGAAATTGTCACCGTACTGCACGGTATATCAAGCGGAACTTCTGGCCATATGCACAGCCACACGGACTATATTAGAACGTAAAGAAATGAGTTTTGGCATATACAGCGACTCGAGATCAGCCTTGGAGACTGTCATCAACAACGCCTCAACGCACCAACTTGCCGTCCAATCTCGTGCAAATATCAAAGCTGCCAAACTCCAGAACAAACATATATCCTTGTTCTGGATCAAAGCACACTGTGGAATTGAAGGCAATGAAAGAGCTGACAAACTGGCTAAAGAGGCAGCACTAAAGACCAAAACAAAGCCCAACTATGACCTCTTCCCGGTTTCATTCGTCAAGCAACAAATCCGTGAAAAGTCGCTTGAGGAATGGAACCGAATGAACAAGCCAAACAGCCTCAACAACAAGATCTTCCTTCCGCAGGCAACAAACGCATATAGGATTGTGGGAGAGATTGAACCCACCGGTGTACTGACACAGGTGTTGACAGGGCACGGCGGGTTTTCCGAGTATTTGCATAAATTCAAATGCAAGGAGAGCCCTGCGTGCGCCTGTGGCGACGATAAGGTGGAAAGTGTGATCCACCTTATCACAGAATGTCCCATGTACAGCAGAGAGAATGGATATGGAGATAGAATTAGAAATAAAAATAAAAGCAAAAATAATATACACGAAATTATTATAAATAAGGAATCTAGGGATAAGTTTATTGGCTTTTGTAAATATATAGCCAACAAAGTAATAAATAAGAATAAATAAATAATAATAGTTAAGTTATACATACATATACACTTATATATAATAATAATAAAAGAAAAAAAAAAAAAAAAGATAAAAAAAAATAAATAAATAAATAAATAAATAAATAAATAAATAAATAGAAGAATAGAAAATATATGTTTATATTTTAACTATAGCGATAGATATAGCGACGAGGAAAGATAGAAATTGTAATTATAAAGCGCAATAAAGAAGAAATATTTATTTTAAAAGTTGATATGTAAATATTAAGTTTGACATATATAAAATGATAAAAAGCACAAAAAAGTCCCTGACGATACATGTCAGGGAATATACATGCGAGACCCCAGAAATGGGGTCACTATATATAAAAAACCTAACCTAACCTTTTTTTTTTTTACATGGGAAATGCCTACGCATACCCACCCCTGCGGGGGCAAGGGTGGGTTATGTCGGACTCGCACCGACTAAAACCCCATGGTGTTCCACCTTCGTTACGTATGGCGGGGCCACGGGAACGCTTTCGCACACCTCCGCGACCCCGCCTGCGCTGGCCGGCAAGCCGGCCCCTTCTCCGGGGGAGGACATCTCCCTCTCCACCCCTCCAGGCAGGGCGCGCCGGAACACGGACGCGCCCTCCCTCGGCCTCCTCTGGCAGGTGGGAAGCGGACTCCCCGAGTCCGCCCCCAGAAAGAGCCATGTGGGAGCCAGAAGCAATAAGCAAACCCAGCTCCCTGCGGCGGATCTGGTGTTGGGCTCCGCCGCCGACCAATGTTCGGCCGCGGAGGACAGGAGAGCGGCAGGATCAGCCAGCACTCCACTGAACCCGCGGCCCCACCACGGCCGCATCAGCGGTGCGACCCCGCTTGAGTCGCGGAGGATAGGGGTACACTACCCTCCCTCCGCGACTCCGTCTGCCTCCAGATGCGGAGGTGGGGGCGACGATGCGCGGTACCGCTGCTAACAGTCCCCGCACCGCCACCCCATTCCCCCGACTCCGCCTCGGCTGCGGATGGTGCGTAAGACGGCCTCACTCCGTCCATCCGCACCCCGCAGCCCACCGACACGCATCCAGGGCGGGCCCAGCTCCAGCCCGCCCGGAGCGGGTTCTTCCCGGGCCGGCCTTTAAACGCCTTAGCCTGGCCATTTGGGTTCCTCTTAGCTTCACCGTGGTTAACTCCACACCACGGTTACTAAGCCCGCTACGACAAAGCGAACCCTTCGGGGGAACCTAACCTAACCTAACCTAACCTAACCTAACCTTTTTTTTTTTTTTTTTTTTTTTAGTGGGGAAATGCCGACGCATACCCGCCCCCGCGGGGACAGGCGGGTTATGTCGGACTCGCACCGACTAAAACCCCACGGTGTTCCTTCTGCCCACCGAGTGCTGTGCATGCAGGTGCAGCACGCATTCGTCCGCGTGCACAGCAGTGGCGGCTGTCTTGCGGGCCGGCCGTTGGTAACCTTTATGGAGAGCGCGCGGGAACACGGGGCGCGCTCTCACCTCGCTGACTCATTTTTGAGCTACGGACCTCCCCGGGTCTATAGCTCGAGTCGTATCAGGGCGGAATGGCGAGCGCATACGCTCTGCGTCTTCGCCCGATGCGGCGTCTGCGGACTGGATCCGAGGCGGCTGACTCCCGAACTCGCTCCGCCTCCTCCTTCGTGGACATCACCGCCTCGCAGTACACCTGCACTGCTGCCCACCCTTCCCGACTGACGACCATGGCGCGAACTACGGCCGCCAGCGACAAGTCGTTGCCCACTACGGCACTCAGTGCTCGGCGCTGTTCTGCCCACCGAGGACACACCTCCAGCGTGTGCTGGGCCGTGTCTTGGAGGCAGCCGTCACAGTGGTGACAGCCTCGTTTGGCTCCCTTCCGATCAAGTGCAGGTACTTCCCGAAGCATCCATGCCCCGAAAGCACCTGCGACAACCGGAAGGTGAGCACACCGTGACCTCTGTCCAGCCACTGCACGAGAACTGGACGTACTGCCTCTACGGTCCTGGTTCCGGCCAGGGCTGTCGAAGAGCATGCTGCCACCTCCGCACCATGACCCTTCGACGCTCCGCCCTCGCCGCATCAACCTCCTCCCTCGTGGGTGGGAACTGGCGCACCGCAATCAAGCTCTAGCCTAACCTAACCTAACCTAACCTAACCTAACCTAACCTAACCTAACCTAACCTAACCTAACCTAACCTAACCTAACCTAACCTAACCTAACCTAACCTAACCTAACCTAACCTAACCTAACCTAACCTAACCTAACCTAACCTAACCTAACCTAACCTAACCTAACCTAACCTAACCTAACCTAGCCTAACCTAGCCTAACCTAACCTAACCTAACCTAACCTAACCTAACCTAACCTAACCTACCCTAACCTAACCTAACCTAACCTAACCTAACCTAACCTAACCTAACCTAACCTAACCTAACCTAACCTAACCTAAC
>JAGSMU010000771.1:0-13749 GCA_029286865.1 Teinopalpus imperialis
CTAACCACAACCTAACCTAACCTAACCTAGCCTAGCCACAACCTAGCCTAGCCTGGCCTGGCCTAGCCTAGCCTAGCCTGGCCTGGCCCTGGCTTCATTTCAACCTGGCCTGGCCTGGCCTGGCCTAGCCTAACCTGGCCTAACCTAACCTGACCTAGCCTAACCTAGCCTAACCTAGCCTAACCTAGCCTAGCCTAACCTGGCCTAACCTAACCTAGCCTAGCCTAGCCTAACCTAACCTAGCCTAACCCTGACCTAGCCTAACCTGGCCTAGCCTAACCTAACCTAGCCACAACCTGGCCTAGCCTAGCCTGGCCTGGCCTAGCCTGGCCTAGCCTAGCCTAACCTAGCCTGGCCACAACCTAGCCTAGCCTAACCTAGCCTAGCCTAACCTGGCCTGGCCTGGCCTAACCTAACCTAGCCTGGCCTGGCCACAACCTAGCCTAACCTAACCTAACCTAACCTGGCCTGGCCTAGCCTGGCCTGGCCTAGCCTGGCCTGGCCTAGCCTAGCCTAGCCTGGCCTAGCCTAGCCTAGCCTAGCCTAGCCTGGCCTGGCCTAGCCTGGCCTAGCCTAACCTAGCCTAACCTAACCTAGCTTCCTTCTTCAACCTAACCTAACCTAACCTAACCTAACCTAGCCTATTTCTTCTTCTTCTTCTTCCTAACCTAGCCTAACCTAACCTAGCCTAACCTAGCCTGGCCTAGCCTAACCTAGCTTCTTCTTCCTAGCCTAACCTAGCCTAACCTAGCCTAGCCTAACCTAACCTAACCTAACCTAGCCTAACCTAACCTAACCTAGCCTAACCTAACCTAACCTAACTAACCTAACCTAGCCTAGCCTAGCCTAGCCTAACTTCAGCCTAACCTAACCTAACCTAACCTAACCTAACCTAACCGCCAATATCTTCGTGGTATAACGCCTAGTGTATGTCAAGTTTGTGTCTTAAAGTAGTATTTGAGTAGTTAAATCATTTTAAAGTCTTCTTGCGCCGCTTTCAGGCCATTTTTCTCGTTTTTATCAGTTTTTTAAGTTTTCTTAGTTACGTAATTATATTAGATTTATAAAGTTTTTATTTTCGTTAGTTTTCGTGTTGTTTTTGCTCCCGATCGGTAGGTCCCTGTCCACAACCGACGAATCAGCCGAAACCTGGAACAGAAACGCACAAAATTAGGAAAAAATCACAAATTTATAGCAAACCGAGGTGTAGTGGTGAAGTCCTATTTTAAAGGAATTTGCCAATATCTTCGATAATTATAACGCCTAGTGTATGTCAAGTTTGTGTCTTAAAGTAGTATTTGAGTAGTTAAACCATTTTAAAGGAATATTTGTGCGCTTTCAGGCCATTTTTCTCGTTTTGTCCAGTTTTTAAGAAGTTTTCTCAGTTACGTAATTATATTAGATTTATAAAGTTTTTATTTTCGTTAGTTTTCGTGTTGTTTTTGCTCCCGATCGGTAGGTCCCTGTCCACAACCGACGAATCAGCCGAAACCTGGAACAGAAACGCACAAAATTAGGAAAAAATCACAAATTTATAGCAAACCGAGGTGTAGTGGTGAAGTCCTATTTTAAAGGAATTTGCCAATATCTTCGTGGTATAACGCCTAGTGTATGTCAAGTTTGTGTCTTAAAGTAGTATTTGAGTAGTTAAATCATTTTAAAGTCTTCTTGCGCCGCTTTCAGGCCATTTTTCTCGTTTTTATCAGTTTTTTAAGTTTTCTTAGTTACGTAATTATATTAGATTTATAAAGTTTTTATTTTTCGTTAGTTTTCGTGTTGTTTTTGCTCCCGATCGGTAGGTCCCTGTCCACAACCGACAGATCAGCCGAAACCTGGAACAGAAACACACAAAATTAGGAAAAAATCACAAATTTATAGCAAACCGAGGTGTAGTGGTGAAGTCTATTTTAAAGGAATTTGCCAATATCTTCGTGGTATAACGCCTAGTGTATGTCAAGTTTGTGTCTTAAAGTAGTATTTGAGTGGATTAAACCATTTTAAAGTCTTCTTGCGCCGCTTTCAGGCCATTTTTCTCGTTTTTGTCAGTTTTTAAGTTTTCTCAGTTACGTAATTATATTAGATTTATAAAGTTTTTATTTTCGTTAGTTTTCGTGTTGTTTTTGCTCCCGATCGGTAGGTCCTGTCACAACCATTGAATCAACCGAAACCTGGAACAGAAACGCACAAAATTAGGAAAAAATCACAAATTTATAGCAAACCGAGGTGTAGTGGTGAAGTCCTATTTTAAAGGAATTTGCCAATATCTTCGTGGTATAACGCCTAGTGTATGTCAAGTTTGTGTCTTAAAGTAGTATTTGAGTAGTTAAACCATTTTAAAGTCTTCTTGCGCCGCTTTCAGGCCATTTTTCTCGTTTTTGTCAGTTTTTTAAGTTTTCTCAGTTACGTAATTATATTAGATTTATAAAGTTTTTATTTTCGTTAGTTTTCGTGTTGTTTTTGCTCCCGATCGGTAGGTCCCTGTCCACAACCGACGAATCAGCCGAAACCTGGAACAGAAACGCACAAAATTAGGAAAAAATCACAAATTTATAGCAAACCGAGGTGTAGTGGTGAAGTCCTATTTTAAAGGAATTTGCCAATATCTTCGTGGTATAACGCCTAGTGTATGTTCAAGTTTGTGTCTTAAAGTAGTATTTGAGTAGTTAAACCATTTTAAAGTCTTCTTGCGCCGCTTTCAGGCCATTTTTCTCGTTTTTGTCAGTTTTTTAAGTTTTCTTAGTTACGTAATTATATTAGATTTATAAAGTTTTTATTTTCGTTAGTTTTCGTGTTGTTTTTGCTCCCGATCGGTAGGTCCCTGTCCACAACCGACGAATCAGCCGAAACCTGGAACAGAAACGCACAAAATTAGGAAAAAATCACAAATTTATAGCAAACCGAGGTGTAGTGGTGAAGTCCTATTTTAAAGGAATTTGCCAATATCTTCGTGGTATAACGCCTAGTGTATGTCAAGTTTGTGTCTTAAAGTAGTATTTGAGTAGTTAAATCATTTTAAAGTCTTCTTGCGCCGCTTTCGAATTTTCTCGTTTTTATCAGTTTTTTAAGTTTTCTTAGTTACGTAATTATATTAGATTTATAAAGTTTTTATTTTCGTTAGTTTTCGTGTTGTTTTTGCTCCCGATCGGTAGGTCCCTGTCCACAACCGACGAATCAGCCGAAACCTGGAACAGAAACGCACAAAATTAGGAAAAATCGCCCGCCCACCCTCCCAGTCTTCATTACTTAGGTAGATTTCTACCTAGCCATAAAATCATAAAAATATTAAATTCATATTTGACTGAAAAATGATCGGAATACGCACACCAACAAAAAGGCTACCAAAGCCGCAAGCGAGGACCTTCCAGAGGCAACATCTGTGAGCGTCACAGAAGACTTACTCATGTCGAGTCCCCTAGAAGCAGAGGTCATCCCTCCACGAGCACACCAGTGGTGAGCAGTGAAGTGGTAGTGCAGGTGCTCCCTCAAGCTCTAGAGGGTCGTTGTCAAGGTCAGCTGTTAACGATGGGTCTCTGGTTGAACAGAAACAATCAGGCAAGACTGGCACACTGGCGGTCCGCCAAAAACAGAAGGTAGCGACCTCTCAGGATGCAAAGAAAGGACCGCAGGCCATCAGCCTCAGAAGAGGCGCAAAGACGGAGGTGACCAAATATGCGGATCGCTTAACAGAGGCTCGGGCCTGCCTCCACAAAGCTAAGCTGAATTTGAACAATTCAAGAAATCTGAGGACTGATATATAAAGATTGGAGGTCACTCCAGGCAATAGAAGTCTATCAGCTGGTCAAGGAGGCAGAGAAAAGATAGGAGTCCAGGGACAGAAAGGAAGGAAAAGGAGATAGAAAGAAGACGAAAGATCCAGAAGGGAAAGGGAGAAAGAAAAGAAGAAACTGAAAGCATATTTTAAGAAAGCTAGAGGAACATGGAAGCTACTAGAAGAAAATAAAGAAATGGAAAAACTAAAGGAAGAGTTAAAGAAACAGGAAGTGGGCAGATAAAGTGTCGTACGCAAGTATGGCGGCGAGACCAAGTAGGATTTCGCCACCAGAGAACATGGCCATGCACTCGGTAGCGATCACATCCACGGATGAAGAGAAACAGGAGATCAGGTGATTGTCAAGATGAAAGGCAATAAATGCCACAGAAGAAGGTCTTAGGATAGACAAAATAAAAGAAGCGAAGGACAGGAAGGTGATAGTGGGCTGTAGAACGCAAGAAGAGGTGAACAAAGTGAAAGATAGAATAAAGAAAGCCGGAGCAAACTTAAACGTAGATGACGTCAAAAATAAAGATCCGTTGGTGATACTGAAAGACGTAATGCAGTACAACACCGACGATGACGTAGTGAAGGCTATTAAAGGCCAAAATAAACATCTCTTTAAAGACGTCAGTGGGGAAGATTTACGAATGGAGGTCAAATATAGGAAAAAGACCAGGAATCCGCTCACAGCACACATAGTCATGAAGGTTTCCCCACGGCTTTGGAACTGCCTAACAGAGGCAGGAGTGGTGCACGTGGACCTACAGCGGATAAGGGTGTCGGATCAATCTCCCCTTATTCAGTGCTCCAGATGTTTGGGGTATGGACACAGCAAAAGGCTATGCACTGAGACGGCAGACGTCTGTAGCCACTGCGGGGGCCCACACCTTAGAGCGGAGTGCACTGCCTGGCTTTCGGGGAGGTACCGACATGTCGGAATTGCTCAAAAGCAAAAATGAAAACGGGCCACAACACGTTCAGCATGGAGTGTCCGGTGAGAAAGAGGTGGGAGACCCTGGCTAGATCAACGGTAGCGTATTGCTAAGGGCGTTCAAGGGGTAGGTAGCACTCCAAACACCAGCAACCACCGGTATCACGTGGTCAGGCAAACCTTCAAAGGAGTGAACTCGCCACGGCCGAATTAATCATCGAGGCAGCTAGGCGTAAAATAACGTTCGCCATAGTCAGGAACCCGAACCTATATCGGGCGGATCGGGGAGATGCGACACTACCAGGGCACAAGAATAGTACAATGTCACACTCGAACCACCGGAAAGGTGATCAAGGCTGCCATTGTACTGTTCGACGACACCATTAGGCATCGCACTCAGTGCCCCGACCTCACAACTGAGAACATAGTTGTTGCCAAATTGAGAACAGGGGCCTGGGAGATAGAGGTGGTGTCGGTGTACCTGGAGGGTGAATAAACCGATGATCCATACCTGGACTCTATTAAAGCGGCCGTGGAGGGTTTGGGGACTGGAAGCGTGATACTGGGTGGAGACGTGAACGCGTGGAATACGTGGTGGGAAGCCGGGAAGTGGACAATAGGGGTTAGAGGTAGCAGCCACATTGGATGAACTGGAGCTCCATATACTTAACCAAGGGACTGAGCCTACTTTTGATACCATTAGAGGAGGAAAAGGTTCACCAGCTGCGTTGACATAACCACCTGCTCGACGAATCTGCTTGGTAGAGTGGAGAACTGGAGAGTCTCAGGAGAGATGACTAGCTCGGACCACAGGGCAATCCTATTCAGCATCAATTTGGAAAAATCAATAGGGTTAGATATAAAAAGGACAACAAGGACATTTAATACAAAGAAGGCAAATTGGGTGAGTTTCGTGAGAAACTGCTTAAACTGGAAGGATAAGAACATCACTAAAATGGAAATAGAAATTATATCGAAAAGAGAGGAATTAGATAGAAGTAGTAGATAATTATTCAGAGGCATCATAGAAACATGTGAAAATTACAATGCAAAATTAGGAAATAAAGAAGAATTGGGTTGCCTGGTGGACCAAAGAGCTATCTAAACTCAAAGAGTAGTCTCAGGTTGAAGCGACGTATATCTTACGCCGCGCCTGTCCGCCGAAATTGGTTGTCGAGCAATATACGAAAGCAAAGAACAATACCAGTTGGAGACAAAACGGGCTCAGACCACTAGTTGGAAAGAGTTTTGTGGTACGCAGAGCGGGAATCAATGTGGGACGGCATTTACAGAGTGATAGGCCGTACTACAGTAAGACAGGAGGATACCCCTTAGTGATAGACGGTACCCAGAGTCATGGGAAGAGTCAGCCAGGATCTTGTCTGGTGTTTTACCCTGATGACCGAAATGGAGATGACGATGCAGAACACAAGCTGACCAGAGAAAGGGCCGAAGTCGTAAATATGAGTATCCATGATGAACTTTGTGATCCACCCTTTACGGAGGAGGAACTAAAGTGGGCAGCGACAGTTTTAACTTAAAAAGGCCCCAGGCATCGATGGCCTCACGGCGGATATTTGTGTAGCGGCTATTGCTCTGGACCCGACGCTGTTTCTAACCTAATAAACAAATGTTTTAGCATTGCCCACTTCCCTACTAAGTGGAAGGAAGCCGCTGTAGTGGTGCTGAGGAAGCCGGGTAAAGATGATTACACGCACCCAAAATCTTATAGACCGATTGGGCTATTGCCTGTTCTAGGTAAGATCTTGGAAAAGATGACCATCCGGAGGATCAGATGGCACACCGAATCCGTGATCAGCAAGAGGCAGTACGGGTTTATGCCGCAGCGCAGCACCGAGGACTCCCTCTATGACATGATGCAGCTTATAAATACGAGTCTTAAAAATAAAAAATTGACTGTGCTTGTATCACTTGACATAGAGGGAGCCTTCGATAACGCGTGGTGGCCGGCAATACGCTGTAGGCTGGCAGAAACAAAGTGCCCAGCAAATCTGAGGCGCCTGATAGACAGCTATCTTAAAGATAGGACAGTGCGCGTCAGGTATGCAGGTGCAGAGTGGGCAAAGAAACCAACAAAGGGTGTGTGCAGGGCTCTATAGGTGGTCCCATATTTTGGAACTTGCTATTGAATCCACTACTGAGAGCTGGAGTACATGGGGGTATTGCCAGGCGTTCGCCGACGATGTTGTCCTGATATTCTCGGGTAACACAGCACTCGAAGTACAGGAGCGGGCCAATGCCGCCCTCGAACATGTCAGGAGATGGGGAGTCAAAATAAACTCAATTCGCGCCGCAAAGACCAGGCAATCTTAATTACAAATAAATTAAAATATGACTTGCCATCTCTAAGCATGGGTGGGAAGGAATTGGGCTGTCCGGCAGAAGTAAAGAGTATAAACCTCTGGTTGACGATAGATTAACGTTTAACACTCACGTGAAGAATGTGTGCCGTAAGGCCTAAAACCTACAGTCAACTGTCGAGAGCTGCAAAGAGTTCACTGGGGCCTAAACTCCGATGTGGTACGGTCCATTTACGTTGCCGTGGTGGAGCCGACAATAATGTACGCGGCAGCGCCTGGGCAGCAGCAACAAATAAAGTAGGTGTGAAGAAACAATTCAACGCAGTGCAACGCGGCTTCGTTCAAAAATTATTAAGGCACACAGAACTGTTTCCCTGAACTCAGCCTTATTGCTTGCCGGACTGCTTCCCCTGGACTTGAGGATCAGGAAGCAGCCTCACTCTATGAGATCAAGAAGGGTTCTCTCGGCGAGTAGTGCAGGATCGGGATATAGAGACAGGGATAAGTTTTAAAGAGAAACCACACCCGCGGACCAACTTGGGCTGCAATTCATATGTCTGGGGGATAGTGCACAAGTGTACCAACATGACAACAACAGCTTAAAGATATTCACGGATGGGAGCAAAATTGAAGGTAAAATCGGCGCGGCGTTATCGATTTGGTATGACGCCACAGAGATCAAAACCGGAAATTAAAATTGGAACAGTTTTGCACTGTTTACCAGGCAGAATTACTAGCCCTGCTCGAAGCAGCAGAAGTGATTATACACTGAAGGCCTGTATCGGCCTGCTTAACATCTATAGTGACTCAAGGTCAGCTCTTCAAACTGTTACACAGGCCGTTTCCCTCCATCCCCTGGTAAAACAAGAAGAGCATCAATAAAGCGACAATGTCAAGGTAAAAGTGATACTTTTTTTTTTTTTTGGATAAAGGCCCATGCCGGATTGGAGGAAACGAAGAGCAGACATGCTGGCAAAGAGGCAGCGCTGAAACTTAAACGACGATCAGACTATGATAAAGTCCGGTCTCATTCGTCAAACGACAAATCCGCTTGGAATCGCTTGAGGAATGGAACCGGCGATATAAGAAGGAGAAAACGGGGTCCACAACAAAGATCTTTTTCCGGGCACCGTCAGCGGCTGCCTGTGAGTTGGACGGCCTGAATGAACTCTCTGACAACACAAGTGATGACAGGGCACGGCGGGTTCTCCGAGTACTTGCACAGATTCAAGTGCAAGGAGAGCGCTGCATGCGCCTGTGACGATGAGAAGGTGGAAAGTGTGATCCACCTTATCACAGAATGTCCCATATACAGCAGAGAGCGAATGGATATGGAGATAGAACTAGATATAAAAATTTGTATAAATAATATACATAAAATTTTAGGAAATAAGGAATCTAGGGATAAATTTATTAGTTTCTGTAAATATATAGCCAGCAAGGTAATAAGTAAGAACAAATAAAGATTAGTAAACAACACGGAAACAGATATATTATATGCTGTATTCTACTATGTTTATTTCTACATACATTAAGTTTATATATACATATGAAGAAGAACAATTAATAAATTTAAAAATAAATAAATAAATAAAAAAAAAAAAAAAAAAAAAAAAAAAAAAAAAAGTAACAAAATAATAGAAATAGAATAATAGTAAATATATTTATAATATATAGATATAAGGTTTAAAAGATGTAGATATATGATAGGTACATAGATATTAAGGTCAGATGCAAATTTGTAAATGAAAAGTAAAAGATATTATATAAAAGGCAATAATGAAGAAACGTATATTTTAAAGATGATTAAAGAATGAGTTCTCACTGGATAATGGCTTGTTTATTAGAAGTGCACAAGGTCCTGAGGTACTCATGTCGGGGAATATGTTAAGGACTATAGAATGGGGGCAATTATAAAAAAAAAAAAAAAAAAAAAACCTAACCTAACCTAGCCTAGCCTAACCTAGCCTAACCTAGCCTAACCTAGCCTAACCTAGCCTAGCCTGGCTAGCCTAGCAGCATGAGGAGAATACCTGCGCATACCCACGCCGCGGGCGGGTAAGGTTATGTCGGACTCGCACCGACTAAAACCCCATGGTGTTCCACCTTCTTCGCGTATGACGGGGCCACGGGAACGCTTTCGCACACCTCCGCGACCCCGCCTGCGCTGGCCATGAAGCCGGCCCCTCCTTCCGGGGAGGACGTCCCTCTCCGCACCCCTCTCTGGCAGGCGCGCCCGGAACACGGACGCGCCTTCCTCAGCCTCCTCTGTGGGTGGGAAGCAGACTCCCCGAGTCCCGCCCCAGAAGGCCATGGGGGGCCAGGAAAGCCCAGCCCCTGCGGTGGATCTGGTCTGCGGCTCCACCGCCGACCGATGTTCGGCCGGGGGACCGGGAGAGCGGCAGCAGAACACCGACACTCCTACCGCGGCCCCACCACAGCCGCATCATGCGGTGCGACCCCCGCTTGAGTCGCGGAGGATAGGGAGCAGCAGCGACCTCCTCCTCCGCGGCTCCGCCTCCTTCTGAGGGCGGGGAAGGCGGCCTCGCTCCGCCACTTCCACCCCAGCAGTCCACCGACACGCTTCCGAAGTGAGCTCATTATGAGCCCTCCCGGAGCAGCCACCTCGGAGCCGAGCCATACGGCGCCTTAGGCCGGCCATTTGGGTTCCTCTTAGCTTCACCGTGGGTGACCAAGCCACAGTTACTAAGCTCCCGCTAGCCTAACCTAACCTAACCTAACCTAACCTAACCTAACCTAACCTAGCCTAACCTAACCTTTTTTTTTTTTTTTTTCGTGGGGAAATGCCTACGCCACCCGCCCCTTGGTGGTTCGAGGCAGGTTATGTCGGACTCGCACCGACTAAAACCCCACGGTGTTCCATCGCTCCACCCATTGCTGTGCATGCGGGTACGCTGTGAGCATTCTTCCGCGTGCACAGCTGGTGGCGGCCAGTTAATGTGGCCTCGGCAGATTTGACCCTGTGTTGAGAGCGCGCGGGAACACCGGGCGCGCTCTCACCTCGCTGACTCATGAGCGACGGGCTTCCCGAGTCCATGCGGAGTCGTAGGAGATCCAGGTATGCCTACGCTCTCCTCATCCCCTGCGGCGGCTGTGGAGGTCCCGGTGATGGGACAGTTCCTTCATCGGCTGGCTGGTCGGTTGCCGAGGTGGCAACGGGCGGACCGGCCTTTTCCCGCTCTTTGACTGCGCAGAGCGGGCTTCCCTCCCATCCTGTGGTCCGCTGGTTTCTTCGCGGCGACGCACACAGCACAACGCGGGGCAGCGGGCCTGCGCCCACTTTGTGGCCAGGGCGGCCACGGCAGATGAAACTCCCCGGTCAAACTGGCGTGCAGGCCCTCACATGGCCCTTCCAGACGTCAGGAAGCACCTCAGAGGTGAGGGCTCCACCAGCTTGACCGCGGACGCCACCCAGGATGCCGCCGAGGCTGCGTCGGCGCCACCTTTGGCGGCAGCCACGGGGCACCAGACAGGCCATCCCAAGGCCTGCGGGATACCGCAGGATCTCGCTGCACTTCACAGCTTCCTTGGGACAGCCGCCAGCCTTTGTCACAGCCGCCTGCTTCCTCTGCTGTGGCAGAGTCATCAGACCGGAGACCTTGATCTCAGCAGTCTTCGCCGGTCTGGATACCCACCTCGCTTGCCCGCCGCTGCTAACTTCGCTCAGTGTTTTGGCAGGGCGTCGCCTTTGTCGCTGTCTGCGCCAGGGATTTCGAACATTCGAGCCCCGGCGCGCAGATGCGGGAAAACATTTCGGTTATACCGAGGGAGGCCAGGTTGATCTTGGCCTTCGCGGTAATAACCTCTGGCAGGCGGGCGCCCGCCGCCGAAGCCTCCGGCTCTGGGTCACCACCACTGCAGAGGATCTCGGGTGGCAGTTTTCACCGCCTTCTTTGCGGGTTTGCCAACACTCTTGACCGCCTTCCCCTTGCTTTTAGGCCCTTCCTCACCACCGTAGTCCACGGTACGTCAGTGGACTGTGGTGCCTGGTGGTAGAGGATGGGCCTCAGCCTACGTCTTCTGACTCCGCTTCTCGAGCCCGCTCCGCTTTGGGTGTTTCTGGGCAGCGGCACAGCTGCAGCGACAGCCGGTTTAACACTAGCCGCCTTGACAGGCGGTTTTGCGACAACCGGTGCCTGGAGCAGGTGCAGGGGCGGGACGTGGGACTGGGCACTGCCTCAGTCTCTGTCCGCCGCCAGTGGAGACGAAGGCGCTTCTCCGGAAGCGAGGAGACGATCCTCCAGCGCCGCGAACCTGGCGCGATCGTGTTTCCCTGGTCAATGATCGAACGCACAGGCTCCTCCTTCCCCGCTCCCTCGATGTTTGGCTTGGGCGCGTGTCCATCTGCATCCGCGAATTAAGCCCACCTCCTTCCTCAACTCCGATACCTCGCGGAGGCGAGCGTTGTCCGCCTGCAGTTTCGTGTCTCTTCCGAGGGTACAGCGTCGCTGCAGAGTCTTAGCGGTCTCGCTTACATTCTCTGCAGCCTCCTTCAGCGCCTTCACCCAGATGCCCTTCAGGTTCTTCGACCTTTGGGCCACCATGGAGATGACGCCGACTGTCTCAATCCTCTTTGCAGCTCCGATGCCGGCTCCGAAATCGCCATCGTTGGACGACGACTCCGACAGGAGTTGATTTCCTGCCGGCACGGAGCTGACTGAGACGATAGGGGCGATCTCTGCCTCCTCAACCTCCTCCTCTCTCCTGGCTTCCACTAACGCCATTTTGGCTGGGGCAAGGCCGACGTACTCAGTAGTTGGGGACGTCCTCGACCACGTTGGCAGATGTTTTGCCGTTCCCCGACCATTTCCCATATCTTGGCCCATCAATGGACCAGAAGTCCGACTTTCGTCCATAGAAGGACGTTTCCTTCCACCGTATCTTCTCTCATCCAGTGACTCCACGCTTTGCATAGAGTCACTCTCCTCGTCATCACTATCCAGTACCGTCATTAGTTTTGTTTGTTTTGTATTCTCCATAACTGTTCCCACGATTGTGGACGAAATATAAGGTCGGCCCCGGGTTACCATTCCGAGGGCAAGGCTACATACTGTGAAGTCGCCTGGAGTACCTGGAGTTTTCAAGACTTCGCTGTCTGATTATTTTATAGAGGTTTACTCCTCGTGGGCCCATTGAAATTAAAGAGCCAAGCCCTCCATGCTTCACTTCGGCAATACCCATTATCGTCAGCACTGGGGTCTTTGACGAAAGTACAGCCAGATTTACAGCGCTGGGAAACCGGCAACTCTGATTTTGAACAGTTGAGTGCCCGGCGGCAGTGTGGAGTGCACACCAGGCCCGTCCTCCCACTATGAGCATTAGGCACTGGAAACGATATATCGTCACCAGTTCCTAATACCACCATCATTTGTTGCCTTTCCCCGGATACTTTTGATCAAGGAGAAGTACAGCCTCCCTAGCAACTCGACGGTTGAGTGCCCGGCGGCAGTAAGCGCACACCGAGCCCGTCCCCACACTGTGAGCATTAGGCACTGCCAACGGCAGTATCGCCACCAGTTCCCAATGCACCCTCATTTTGTTGCCTTTCCCCGGATACTTTAATCAAGGAGAAATGCAACCTCCACGTGGGCGCAAGACGACGTATCGTCACCATTTAATGCATCGTTCGGTTGCCTTTCCTCGAGACCTTAAAATCAAAGGAAATCACAGCCTGCTAACTCCGCTGTGCCCTCCGCTTATCAGAGGGACACGCAGGTAGCTATCCCCCTGTCAGAACATTCGCCACTGGCAACGTCATCACCAGTGCCCGGGGTGCACCGTCCGGCGTTGCCTTTCCCCGGATACAATGGTATCAGGGAGATTCAACGACGGAGCACTCGAGGAGGTTTCTGACGTGGCACCCCTAACTAACTAACCTGGCCTAACCTAACCTAACCTAACCTAACCTAGCCTAACCTAACCTAGCCTAACCTAACCTAACCTAGCCTAACCTAACCTAGCCTAACCTAACCTTTTTTTTTTTTTTGCGTGGGGAAATTGCCTGCGCATACCCGCCCCTCGCGGGGGCAAAGGGTTATGTCGGACTCGCACCGACTAAAACCCACGGTGGTCGCCACCAACGCTCGCGAGGGTCGCGGGATCTCCGTAAGAACGCAGCCACCAACCCCTGCGCTTCGCTGGGATAGCCCGTCCGGGGCGTGCGTGAATCGCACCCCAGAACCCTCGCGGAACTATCACGACGACACGGTACCCGTCGTGCCGTCGTCCTCCCCTCGGGGTCGCTATTACTGGACGGTCCGGGCCCCCACTCCGAACGTCGGCGACCCGTAAGGGCCGATTTATAATCAATTATTCGCCAATATATTTTATTTATTTTTACATTTAATTTAGAAATAATTACTTCATAATAATAGCAATTAAATAATAATTTGAATTCCAATCATGCATATTATATTGTAAATGAAATTTAATTATTGTAATGATCTAGGGTACTGCTGTCCGTTCCCTGCGAGGAACAGGCAGACACGAAAACCCGACAATCAAATTAAAATTAATTCCAATCAACACGTTTCAACAAATTGTATCTCCATAACTACCAATCTGGTTACCAATTAGATATGTACCCAAATTTCCATTACTTAATCAAATCAAGTAATGTATTTACCTAATTCATGTAATGTATCAATTAAATAATTCAAAGCGATGAAGACGAGAAAAAAAAAAAAAAATCGCCAATATAT
>JAGSMU010000773.1:0-13981 GCA_029286865.1 Teinopalpus imperialis
TTACGGGAACCTTTCGCACACCTCCGCGACCCGCCACCTGCGCTGGCAAACCGGCCCCTCCTCCGGGGAGGACATCTCCTCACCCCTCTCTGGAAGGCGCGCAAGAACACGCACGCGCCTTCATCGGCCTCCTCTGTGGGTGGAAACGGACTCCCCAGGTCCGCCCCAGAATGGTAGAACCAGAGGAAAGCACTAAATAGCCAATACCTGCAGTGGATCTGGTCTGCGGCTCCGCCGCCGATCGATACCAGCCGCGGGACAGGAGGCGGCAACGAGCACCGACACTCCTCTTCCCCGCGGCCCCACCACAGCCGCATCATGCGGTCGCGACCCCCAGCGAGTCGCGGAGGATAGGGGAGGCGGCGAGCGAAACACCGACGCCTCCTCCCGCGAGCTCCGCCTCGGCTACTGAGGGGCGGGAAAGACGGCCTCGCTCCCGCCACATCCATACCAGCAGTCCCACCGACACGCATCCTAGGTTGAAAGCTCATAAGAGGCCCACCCAGGGCGGCGCCTCAGGCCGGCCTCCAGAGCGCTATAGGCCGACCATTTTAGGTTCCTCTTAGGCTTCACCGTGGGTGGTAAGCCACCGGTTACTAAACCCCAGCGCTACGACAAGCGGGAACCCTTCCGGGGGGGTTGTAACCTAACCTAACCTAACCTAACCTAACTAACCTAGCCCTATATCTTTATTGTATTGGAGTCTTAAGCATTCCAAATTGGTTTTGTTTGTAGCATTTGTTTAGAGTAATTGTTATACAGTCATCCCTGCGCCGCATTTTGGAGAAGCCATTTCTGGTCTAGTTCCTAATCAATTATTTTTGGTTTCATAATTACGTAATTTTATTCCATTTGTAAAAAATTTCATTTCTTCGTTTTTCGTGCTGATTTTTGTAACCCTAACCTAACCTAACCTAACTAACCTATATCTTTGTGTATTGGAGTCTTAAGCATTTCAAATTGGTTTTGTTTGCTGGCATTTTGTTTTAGAGTAATTGTTGATTGAACAGTCATCCTGCGCGCATTTAGGCCATTTCTAGTCTAGTTCTAATCAGGTATTTTAGTTTCATAATTGCGTAATTTTATTCCATTTAGCAAAAAAATTTCATTTTCTTCGTTTTCGGTGCTGATTTTGTAACCTAACCTAACCTAACCCTAACCCCTATCTTTATTATTATTAGAGTCTGGCATTCCAAATTGGTTTTGTTGGCAGCATTTGTTTTGGAAGTAATTGTTAGACAGTCATCCTGCGCCGCATTTAGGGCCATTTCTAGTCTAGTTCTAATCGGTATTTTTTAGTTTCATAATTACGTAATTTTATTCCATTTGTAAAAAATTTCATTCTTCGTTTTTCGTGCTGATTTTGTAACCTAGCCTAACTAACCTAACCTAACCTAACCTAACCCTATATCTTTGTGTATTAGAGTCTTAAAAGCATTCCAAATTGGTTTTGTTGTAGCATTTGAGTAATTGTTGGGCAGTCATCCTGCGCCGCATTTATTGTTTCTAGTCCTAGTTCTAATCAATTATTTTTAGTTTTCATAATTACGCCAATTTTATTCCATTTGTAAAAATTTCATTTCTTCGTTTTCGTGCTGATTTTTATGGCTAACCTAACCTAACCTAACCTAACCCCCTATATCTTTGGTATTAGAGTCTTAAGCGAACCAAATTGGTTTTGTTGTAGCATTTGTTTAGAGTAGTTGTTGGAGCGGTCATCCTGCGCCGCATTTTAGACTTCGACACAATTAGTTCTAATCAATTATTTTTAGTTTCATAATTACGTAATTTTATTCCATTTGTAAAAATTTCATTTCTTCGTTTTCATTTGGCGATTTTGTAACCTAACTAACCTAACCTAAACCTAACCTAACCTAACCCTATATCTTTGTAGCCATTAGAGTCTTAAGCATTCCAAATTGGTTTTGTTTGTAGCATTTTGTTTGGAGGTAATTGTTGAACGGTCATCCTGCGCCGCATTTATTCATTTCTAGTCTAGTTACAATCAATTATTTTTAGTTTCCATAATTACGTAATTTTATTCCATTTGTAAAAAAATTTCATTTCTTCGTTTTCGTGCTGATTTTGTAACCTAACCTAACCTAACCTAACCTAACCCTATATCTTTGTGTATTAGAGTCTTAAGCATTCCAAATTGGTTTTATTTGTAGCATTTGTTTTAGAGTAATTGTTAGACAGTCATCCTGCGCCGTATTTGGGCCATTTCTAGTCTAGTTCTAATCGAATTTATTTTTAGTTTTATCATAATTACGCGTAATTTTATTCCATTTACTTAAAAATTTCATTTCTTCGTTTTTCGTGCTTTGGATTTTGTAACCCTAACCTAACCTAACCTAACTAATAACCTAACCTAACCCTATATCTTTTGCCGTATTAGAGTCTTAAGCATTCCAAATTGGTTTTGTTTAGCATTTGTTGAGTAATTGTTGAACCAGTCATCCCTGCGCCGCATTTAGGCCATTTCTAGTCTAGTTCTAATCAATTATTTTAGTTTCATAATTGCGTAATTTTATTCCATTTGTAAAAAAATTTCATTTCTTCGTTTTTCATTGCTTCGATTTTTGTAACCTAACCTAACCTAACCTAACCTAACCTAACCTAACCCCTATATCTTTGTGTATTAGAGTCTCAAGCATTCCATTGGTTTTGTTGTAGCATTTGTTTTAGAGTAATTTGAACCAGTCATCACCATACTTTTGTTAGGCCATTTCTAGATCTAGTTCCTAATCAATTATTTTTTTAGTTTCATAATTACGTAATTTTATTCCATTTGTAAAAAAATTTCATTTCTTCGTTTTCGTGCTGATTTTGTAACCTAACCTAACCTAACCTTTTTTTTTTCGTGAAATGCCTACGCATACCCGCCCTCGCGGGGACGAGAGCTGAGTTATGTCGGACTCGCGCCGACTAAAACCCCGCAGTGTTCCATCCTGCCCACTTAGTGCTGTGCGTACGGGGCGCGTAGGCGATTCTTCCGCGTGCACAGCTGTGGCGGCTTGCTAAACGCAGGCCCCAGCCATTTTTTAACCTTTTTATGAGGCGCGCGGGAACGCGGGCGCGCTCTCACCACTGACTCATGTTGAACTACGGACCTCCCGGGCCTGGCTCGAGTCGAATTCGAGTAAGGCGCGCTTGCTTTCCCCGGCGGCGACTTTCTGGACTAGTCCGTGGTCGCGGACAGTTCCTCCTCCATCCTTCAACCGTCCCTTGCGGCTGACTGGCCAGCGGGTGCCTGGGTGGCAGCGGGTGGACCAACCTTTTCCCCACTCTTGGGCGCGGCCTTGCGGGCCTTTATCTTAATGGTCCGCCGGTTTTGGCTGCGACACACTACAGCGCAACGCGGGTTGGCGGAGCATGCCTGTGGCCAGATTCACCACAGGCCTGGCTCCCGCGATCGAGCTGCGGCGACACTAAAGACCCTCCACATGTCCAGCTTCAGCAGCGACACCTCACAGGTGAGGGCTCCACCAGCTTGACCACGGCTGCCGCCCACGAGACCATAAATTCGCCCGGTATTGGCGGCTACCTTCTTAACGCTGCCACGGGACACCGGACCCGGAGCCATCCCAAGGCCTGCGGGATACCGCACGACCTCACTGCGTTTCACAGCCTCCTTGGGACAGCCACCCGCCTTCGTCACGGCCCGTCACCACGTCCTCCTGTGGCAGAGTCGTCCAGACCGGACACCTTGACCTCTGCAGTCTTCGCCGGTCTGGACGCCGCACCCGCTTTCCCGCCGCTGCGAGCACCTCGCCAAGTTTTTGAGCGAGGGGCGTCGCCTTATCACCGCTGTGCGCCGGGAATCTCAACGCTACGAGCCTGTGGCGCAGACGCGGAAACATCCTCGGTTATGCCGAGGGGCGAGGTTTATCTTCGCCTTCGCCTCGATGATGACATCAATGTATGTGACGCCTGGTAGCCTCCGGCTCAGGTCACCACCACAGCGGACGATCGCGGAGTGGCGATCGTGGCTGCCCTCTTGCGGGTTTTACGGGACTGTTGCCGCCGCCTTCCCAGCTAACGAGTCCTTCTTCCACCACCGTAGTCCTTGGTTGCTCCATTGACTGCGGCGCCGATGGTCGGGACTCAGCTTCTCAGTTGTACTCTTTAGCGGTCTTGCCCATACTTTCCTTTAGGGCGTTTCGGAATACGGAACCCCCAGCGGCGGCAGTGCGAGGCGCTTACTGCCTTGACAGGCAGCTTTTGCGGCTGCCGGTGCCTGGGAAAGGCGAGGGACCGGACAAAGGACCGGGTTCCGCTTGCAGTCTTCTATCTGCGCCAATGGTGGGCGCTTTCTGGCAGACGGTCCTCTAGTGCGGCGAATCTGGCGTTGATCATTGACCCCCACCTGGTCAATGATCGATCACCTGACTCCTCCTTGCCAGCTCCGCAGCGTTTGGCTCGGCGGCTGGTTTACCTGCGCCCGCAGATCGACCACCTCAACTACGCAGCTGCGATACTTCGTCTTGGAGGCGAGTGTTTGCAGCCTGCAAGTTCCGCGTTTCATCAGAGGTACAGCGTCTCTGCAGGTCAGGTTACCTCGGTCACGGTCCTCCGCTGCCTCCTTAAGCTGCCTGAACAAAGTTGCCCTTTAGGTTCTTCGACTTAGAGTGTAGCTAAGTTGATGAACGCCGACGCTGTCCTCGATCTTCTTCTCCAGATTGCGTCAGCTGCCTCAGAAGTCTCCATCATTAGATGATGACTCAGATTCAGGGTTGATTTGCCGCTACGGAGCTGTCGATGTCGCCGCAACAATCTTTTTCCTCCGACTCAACACCGACCCGCTTCTCTTGCTGAACACCAACGCCATTTTGCCTGGGCAGAACCTGCGTACTCCCCTGTTGTTGGGGTCGCATCAGCCTCTCTTGGCAGATGTTCTTGCCATTACCAGAGCTTTTCCACTATCATGACGTAAGCAGGCCAGAGCTACATAATGTGTCCATGAAGGACGTTTCGCCCGCCGCCGTCTTCCATCTTCAAGCGACTCTACGCTCAGCATAGAGTCACTGTCGTCGTCGCTATCTTGTTCAGTCCGTTTTATAGAAGTTCAGTTTTCCATTTTTATTCCCACGATTAAGGTCGATGAAAAGTCGATCCCCGGGTGACGCCTATTCCGGAACAAAGATTTACATACTGTGGGGTCGCCTGGTACCCACAGGTTTTGGACTTCGCTGTCTGGTTTATAGAGTGATCTTCTCGCGGGCCCGGCCAATTGGGCAAACCCGCTCCACTGCACCTCAACGTACCGTGATTAGTAACGCTGGGGTGCTTTGAAGAGAGTACGGCGGGGTTACAGCGCGCTGGTGGAGCCGACAATAACTCCCCAGGTTTGGACAGTTGTGCCGGAGGCAGTGTTAGTACACACCAGGGCATTACTCCACTATGAGCATTAGGCACTGGAAACGATATATCGTCTTTGGTTCACCATGCCCATATCTCATTGTTGCCTTTCCCCGGATACTGATTCAGGAAATGCAACCTCCACCCGCATTGGACGCAGAGACGAAGTATCGTCACCAGTTCCCAATGCCTCATCAATCAGTTGCCTTTCCTCGGATACGGAAATCAAAATGCAACTATCCTCCGCTGTGCCCTCCCGCTTATCAGGACGCGGAGCGGCTCTCCCTGTCAGAACTTATTCGCCACTGGCAACCGTAATATCACCGGTGCCAGGGTGCACCGTCCCGGCGTTGCCAGCGATTTTGGTAGTATCAAAGGAATTCAACGACCAGAGCACTCGAGGTTTTCTGACGTGGCACCCCAATAATAACCCTAACCCTATTCGCCTAACCTATATCTTTGTGTATTAGAGTCTTAAGCATTCCAAATTGGTTTTGTTGCTTGGCATTTGTTGGGATGGTGTTAGACAGTCATCCCTGCGCCGCATTTAGGCCATTTCTAGTCTAGTTCTAATCGAATTATTTTTAGTTTCATAATTGCGAATTTATTTCATTTTGTAAAAAGATTTCATTTCTTCGTTTTCGTGCTGATTTTTAGCAACCTTTTTTTCGTGGGGAAATGCCTACGCATACCCGCCCCGCGAACAGGGGCGGAGTTATGTCGGACTCGCGCAGCTAAACCCACGGTGTTCCATCTGCCCACAATTAGCAATTGCATACGGGGCGCGTGAGCGATCTTCCGCGTGCACAGCTGTGGCGACTTTACCAAAAGCAGGCCCTGGCCATTGGTGACATTTATGGAGCGCGCAGGAACGCAGGCGCGCTCTCGCCATGACCATGTTGAGCCACGGACCTCCCCGGGTCAATAGCTCGAGTCGTATTCGGGGTAAATAGGGTGTCGCTTACGCTTCCTTTTCCCTCTTACTACGGCTGCGGACTGGTCCCGTTGTTTCCGGGATGGTTCACTCCCTCCATTACTCTATCGTCCCTCTTGGCTGACTGGCCGGTTGCCGGGTAGCAATAGACGTATCGTCTTTCACTCTTAGGTGGCACGACCCATTTCTTGCCCCATTTTATGCTCCGCGGTTTTGTTGGCTGCGATACATGCACAACGCAACGCGGGTTGGCAGGAACACTGCGCCGCTTTATGGCCAGGCTGGCCGCAGCGAAGCAGAGCTCACCCGGTCGACTGCAGCGTCGCGGAAATTTGAGCCCTCGTGTCCGGTTTCAAAGCGCAGGAAGCACCTCAGAGGTGAGGGCTCTACCAACTTCACTGCTGCACCACGAGACCATGGAATTAGCCCACTGGCGGCTACCTTTTTGGCAACCGCCACGGGACGCAGACCCAGGTCATCCCACGATTCCTGCAGGATGCCGTATGTCACTGCGCGGCGGCATCCCTGGGGCAGTCACCGGCCTTCGATGCGGCCGTTGTCACCTCTTCCACGGTTGCCAGTCGTCCAGACCGGACGCTTGATTTCCGCAGTTTTCGCCGGTCTGGATACCCGCGCTCCTTTTGCCCGCGGCTGTGAGCCTCCTCAACTTTTAGCGAGGGCCATCCGCTTTCTCGCGCATCTGCGCCGGGGATCTCGAACATTCCGAGCCCCGTGGCGCTAGTGCCGGAAACGCAGTTCTGTAATACGAGGGTAGAGGTCGATTGTCCTCTTTGCCTCAGTAATTACTTCCGCGTAGGTGACCCCTGCCGCCATCGGTTCACAATCAGCACGTCACCACCACCGCAGATGTGCGAGGAGTGGCGATCTTAACCACCCTCGATGCGGGTTTGCCAGGACCCTTCACCGCCTTCCACCCTTCTTTTCCAGCCCCTTTCCTGACCACCGTAGTCCGTGGCGGCTCATCCATAGACTGCGACGCCGGTAACGGGGTCGAAGACTCATCTATCTTGCGTCCTTCTTTCTCGGAGTTCCACTCTGCTTAGCCTTCCGGGCGCTTTGGGGCCATCACACCCTCAAACACCCGCTTTGACGGATGGCTTTGTTGTAGTCGGTGTCCTGGCAGCCGAGACTGGAGGAGAGACCGGGCACCGCCTCTGGTCCGCATCCGCTTTGCCAGTGGTGGACGTAAGGCGCTTCTCCGGGAGAAGGCGGTCTTCCAGAACGGCAGATCGTGCGTTTATCATAGTCCCTACCTGACGCCTGATGGGATACTGCGGCTCCTCGTTGCCCTCCACTGGGACTGGGTCACGTTGGCTGGGCGCTACATGCGCCGCATACACTCCACCTCTTTGCGTAGTTGCGCAGCCTCCTCTCGCAGACGGGTGTTGCTCGCCTGCAGTCCCCTCGTTTCGTCAGAGGTGCAGCGTTTCCTGCAGAGTCCGGGTGACCTCACTCCACAGTCTCAGCAGCCTCTTTCAGCGCTCGAACCCAGGTGCCTTTTAGGATTATGAGACTTAACAACTACCCGGTTAATAAGGCCGACACAATCCTCTATCTTCTTTTGTAGCTCCTCCGCCGTTTCGAAGTCGCCATCGTTGGACGGCGACCGACAGTGTTGACTTCCTGACGGCGCGGAGCTGTCGAGACGGAAGCAATATCCATTTCCGCCTCAACCTCATCTCATCTCTCTTCGCGCCAGCGCTTGTTTGGCTTTAGCTAGACCAACGTAGTGTCCTGACGTCGGAGGTCTACCACGACCTCTTTTGGCAGATGTAATTGCCACCGCTGCAGGAGCCATTTCAAGGCCAGATTCACCACTTTCGTCCAGGAAGGACGTTTCCTCCCCATATTTGCATCGCCCTCTTCCAAGAGACTCAACGCTCAGCATTGAGTCACTTTCATCATCGCTGTCTATAAGTTGTTGTTGTTTTGTTTTTGTTTTATCCATACTATTCCCTGACAAGGGGACGAAATAAAGTCGATCCACGGGTTACGCCATTTCCGGGACAAGGCCCCGCCTTATGCTGTGAGAGTCGGTACCCACAGGTTTTAAGACTTCGCTGTCTGATTTTTAGAGATTTACTCCTCGCGGGCCGGCCAATTAAGGCAAGCCCTCCGCTCCGCTGCACTTCGGCGGCGCCCCATGATGTTAACTCTGAGATTAACGGCGAAGATACAGCGGGTTGCACGGCTGCCTTCAGGAGAGCCGACGTAACTCCCCAGTTTTGGACGGTTGAGTGCCCGGCAGCAGTGTGAGAACACCGAGCCCGTCCACTCCACTATGAGCATTAGGCACTGGAAGCGATATATCGTCACCGGTTCCTATTACCCACCATCATTTGTTGCCTTTCCCCGGATACAGAAATCGGGAAAATGCAACCTCCCCTGTGCTCGACGGTTGAGTGGCGGCAGTAAAACGCACACCAGGCCCGTCCCCACACTGTGAGCGGTAGGCACTGCCAACGACGTATCGCCACCAGTTCCCAATGTACACCTTCAATTTGTTGCCTTTCCCCGGATACAGAAATCAAGCAGAAATGCAACCTCCACCCGCGCATTTGTGCACTGAGAGCGACGTATCGTCACCAGTGCCCAATGCGCCTCGGTTGCCTTTCCTCCGGATATGGAAATCAAGAAAATGCAACCTGCCATCCGCGAATTGCCCTCCGCTTATCAGAGAGACACGCAAGGACAGCTATCCCCGTCAAGACATTCGCCACTGGCAGCAACGTATCATCACGCAGTGCCCAGGGTGCACCGTCCCGGCGTTGCCTTTCCCCGGATACAAAAGTATCAAGGAAATTCGACCAGGCATCGAGGAGGAGTTTTTCTGACGTGGCACCCCAACCTAACCTAACCTTTTTTTTTTACGTAGGGAAATGCCACCGCATACCCACCCTGCGGGGCAAGGGGTGGGTTATGTCGGTTTTGCACCGACTAAACCCCATGGTGTTCCACCTTCGTCGCGTATGGCGGGGTTACCCGGGAACGCTTTTCGCACACCTCCGACCCGCCTGCGCTGGCCGGCAAACCGGCCCCTCCTTCGGGGAGGACATCCCCTCTCACCCTCCTGCAAGGCGCGCCGGAACACGGACGCGCCTTCCATCGAAAAGCCTCCTCTGGCAGGTGGAAGCGGATCCCAGGTCCGCCCCAGGAGCCATGAGACCAGGAAAGCAGAAAGCAAACCCAGCCCCTGCGGCGGATCTGGTGTTAGGCTCACCGCCAACCAATGTTCGGCCGCGGAGGACGGGAGAGCGGCAGGATCAACCGACGCTCCACTGAACCCGCGGCCCCACCACGGCCACATCAGCGGATTGCGACTGCTTAGTCGCGGAGGGATGAGGAGATACACTACCCTCCTCCGCGACTCCGTCTCGGATGCGGAGGTGGGGGCGACGACATTGGTACCGCTAACAGTCCCCGCACCACCACCCCATTCCCCGACTCCGCCTCGGCTGCGGATGGTGCGTAAGGCAGCCTCCTCCGTCCATCCGCACCCGCAGCTACCGACACGCATCCAGGGCGGGCCCGAAGCAACCCGCCCGGGCAACCTCCTCGGAGCCGGCAGCAGAGCGCCTTAGGCCGACCATTTGGAGTTCCTCTTAAGCTTCACCGTGGTTAACTCCACACCACGGTTTACTAAGCTCCCGCTACGACAAAGCGGGAACCCATCGGGGGAACCTAACCTTTTTTTTTGTGGAAATGCCACCGCATACCCACCTGCGGGGTGGGTTATGTCGGACTCCGCACCGACTAAAACCCATGGTGTTCCTCCATCGTCGCGTATGGCGGGGTTGCCCAGGAACGGCGCACCGCACACCTCCACACGACCCGCCTGCGCTGGCTGACTAAGCCGGCCCCTCCCCTTCGGGGGACATCCCCTCTCCACCCCTCTCCTGCAAGGCGCGCCGGAACACGGACGCGCGCCTTCCATCAACCTCCTCTGTAGGTGGGAAACGGACTCCCCGAGTCCACGCCCCAGAAGGCCTTAGGGTCCAGGAAAGTCCCAGCCCCCTGCGGCGGATCTGGTGTTGTTAGGCTCCGCCGCCAACCAATGTTCGGCCGCGGAGGGACGAAGGGAGAGCAGCGGGATCAACCGACACTCCACTAAACCCGCGGCTACACCGGCCGCATCAGCGTGCGACCCCCGCTTGAGTCGCGGAGGATAGGGAGATACACTACCCTCCCTCCACTGACTCCGTCTCGGATGCGGAGGGAGTGGGGCGGCTGATATACGCCCGGTACCGCTGCTAACAGTCCCCCACCGCCACCCCATTCCCCCGACTCCCGCCTCGGCTGCGGATGGTGCGTAAGACAGCCTCACTCACGTCCATCCACGCACCCGCAGCCCTGCTTCACCCGCATCCAGGGCGGGCCCAGCTCCAGCCCGCCCGGGCAACCTCCTCGGAGCCGGCCGGGAACGCCCAGCCAGGCCGGCTGTTTGGAGGTTCTTCACCAGCTTCACCGTGGTTAACTCCACCACGGTTACTAAAGCCCCGCTACGATAGAAGCGGGGAACCGGGGGGGAACTAACCTAACCTAACCAGCTAACCTAACCTAGCTATCTTTGTGTATTAGAGTCTTAAGCATTCCAAATTGGTTTTGTTGTAGCATTTGTTTAGAGTAATTGTTGAACGGTCATCCTGCGCCGCCATTTAGGCCATTTCTAGTCTAGTTCTAATCAATTATTTTTAGTTTCCTTAATTGCGTAATTTTATTCCATTTGTAAAGATTTCATTTCTTCGTTTTCATTGCTGATTTTTGTAGCCTAACTAACCTAACCTTTTTTTTTTTTTTGTTATCGGAAATCTTCCCAAAGAAAGATACCCTGTCTCCTGGGAGACAGGGGTTATGTGTTATTTCTAACCACTAAAACCCCGGTGGCCATCCTCAGTGCATTGGGAGGGCTCCGGGATCTCCTGGAACGCACCGGTGCCCCTCAGCACAGTGCCTTAGAACGATCATCAGGGGAGGCGCGCCTCCCTCGCGCCCTCGCCGATGCTACCACGGCAACCCTGGACCACTTCAGGTTTGCCGTCGCTGGAGTTCGCTTGCCTGGGCGGTCAGAGCCCCACCCTGAGCGCCCGCAGACCCGCAGTCTAGTCGCCTTGTACATTGGGCGGGATACTGCCAGCCCTATTCTTATGCCCGAGCTAAAAGGGCTGACGGGCCAGGGCGTCCACGCCCACCGCCCGGCGTCGCCGTCTCCAGGCAGGATCGGCCTCTCCGATCCCGCTCGGCGGTCTCTTCTGTAACATAACAATTTCACCAGAGACCAGCGCCAGCTCAATAACTATCCGCCAGCGCGGCCGCTACTGCGACGCTGGCGGAGAGAGGTCTGCCGATCCTCTGGACCAGGATCCGTCGCTCCGGACTCCCGCGCAGGGCACTCGGCGGCGTGTGCTGTGCGGAGATCCCGGTCCCCAACCTAACCTAACCTAACCTAACCTAGCCTAACCCCTATATCTTTGTGTATTAGAGTCTTAAGCATTCCAAATTGGTTTTGTTGTAGCATTTGTTTAGAGTAATTGTTAGACGGTCATCCTGCGCCGCATTTAGATATATTTCTAGTCTAGTTCTGTCAGTTCCTTTTTAGTTTCATAATTACGTAATTTTATTCCGTTTGTAAAAAATTTCATTTCTTCGTTTTCGTGCTGATTTTAGCAACCTAACCTAACCTAACCTTTTTTTTTTTTTTTTTTTTTACATGGGGAAATGCCTTCGCATACCCACCCCTGCAGGGGAGCAAGGGTGGGTTATCGGTTTCACCGACTAAAACCCCATGGTGTTCCTCCATCTCGTCATGGCGGGGTCACGGGAACGCTTTCGCACACATCCGCGACCCGCGCCTGCGCCACGCCGATCAGACGGCCCCTTCTCCGGGGAGGACGTCTCCTCTCCACCCCTCCTGGCAGGGGCGCGCCGGAACACGGACGCGCCCTCCAATCGGCACTCCTGTAGGTGGGAAGCGGACTCCCCGAGTCCGCCCAGAAGACCATGGGGCCAGGAGAAGCCCAGCCCCTGCGGCGGATCTGGTGTTAGGCTCCGCCGCCAACCCAGTGTTCGGCCGCGGAGGACAGGGAGTGGCAGGATCAGCCGACCTCCACTGAACCCGCGGCCCCACCACGGCCGCATCAGCGGATGCGACCCCCGCTTGAGTCGCGGAGGATAGGGAGATACACTACCCTCCTCCGCGACTCCGTCTCGGATGCGGAGGGTGGGGGCGACGATGCGTGAGCCACCGCTGCCCCAACAGTCCGCACCGCCACCCCATTCCCCGACTCCGCCTCGGCACGGATGGTGCGTAAGACAGCCTCACTCCGTCCATCCGCACCCGCAGCCCACCGATACGCATCAGGGCGGGCCCAGCTCCAGCCCGCCGGGCGACATCCTCAGGCCGGCAGCAGAACGCCTTAGGCCGGCCATTTGGGTTCCTGCCAAGCTTCACCGTGGGGTTCAGCTCCGCACCACGGTTTACTATTGCTACGACAAAGCAGGAACCTTCGGGGGAACCCTAACCTAACCTAACCTAACCTAACCTA
Organism: Teinopalpus imperialis; assembly: GCA_029286865.1. Lineage (NCBI taxonomy): Eukaryota > Metazoa > Arthropoda > Insecta > Lepidoptera > Papilionidae > Teinopalpus > Teinopalpus imperialis. The sequence goes on from JAGSMU010000773.1 coordinate 12,859, forward strand.
ACCTAACCCCTATATATCTTTGTGTATTAGAGGTCTTAAGCATTCCAAATTGGTTTTGTTGTAGCATTTGTTTAGAGTAATTGTTAGACAGTCATCCTGCGCCGCATTTAGGCCATTTCTAGTCTGGATACAACCGTTGAATCAAGTAGAACCTGGAAGAAAGACTTGAGAATTAGGAAAAAATCGACTTTTCTTTGAAACCGTGTTATAATTGGTACAGCCCTGTTTTTATGAAATCCGCTATCCTCTCGTTATTAAGTCCATAGTATCTCCAAACAGCCAGTTTTTTTCTTGTAGTATTTGCGTAGTCGGGTATTAGACACCGTTCTCGTGCCGCATTCAGGCCATTTCTAGATTATAATCGCTTACCTTCAGTTTTATACTTGCATGTAATTTTAATGGAATTCTAAACGTTTTGTTTCTTCCTTTTTCGTGCTGTTTTGCTCTCCGGCCGGTCAGTCCCAGTTCACAAGCATCGAATCAGGTAAAACCTGTAAGAAAAACACACAGATTAGAAAAATCCGGCTTTTCTTTGAAACCGAGGTGTAATTGAGTGATGTCCTGTTTTATAGGAATTCACCGATATCTTTACAATATTAAGAATCTCAAAGACAGTCAAATTTGTTTTATTTAGCCAGCGTTTGTTTAACCTTATCGTTAGATGCTCATCTTGCGCCGCATTTGCGGCCGTTTCTAGTTCACAATCTGTTATTTTTAGTTTTATAATTGCGTAATTTTATTGCACTTATAAAATTTTTATTTCTTCGTATTTCCACGTGCTGGTTTTGGCTCTGGGTAGAGTCAGTCGGTCACAACCGTTGAATCCGTGAAACCTGGAAAAAGACTGAGAATTAGGAAAAATCGGCTTTTCTTTGAAACCGAGTTTTAGTGGTAAAATTTTCATTTTGGCATTCGTTTAACCTTATCGTTAGATACTCATCTTGCGCCGCATTTTGGCCATTTCTAGTTCTAATCTGTTGTTTTTAGTTTTATAATTACGTAATTTTGTTACTTGTTAGGAATTTTATTTCTTCGTTTTCGTGCTGGTTTTGCTCTGGATGGGTCCAGTCCCGGTCCACAGCCGTTGAATCAGGCGGAAATGGCGGAAAGATCAAGTAGAACC
>JAGSMU010000774.1:0-13986 GCA_029286865.1 Teinopalpus imperialis
TGGAAGAAAGACTTGAGAATTAGGAAAAATCGACTTTTTCTTTGAAACCGTGTTATAATTGGTACAGCCCTGTTTTTATGAAATCCGCTATCCTCTCGTTATTAAGTCCATAGTATCTCCAAACAGCCAGTTTTTTTCTTGTAGTATTTGCGTAGTCGGGTATTAGACACCGTTCTCGTGCCGCATTCAGGCCATTTCTAGATTATAATCGCTTACCTTCAGTTTTATACTTGCATGTAATTTTAATGGAATTCTAAACGTTTTGTTTCTTCCTTTTTCGTGCTGTTTTGCTCTCCGGCCGGTCAGTCCCAGTTCACAAGCATCGAATCAGGTAAAACCTGTAAGAAAAACACACAGATTAGAAAAATCCGGCTTTTCTTTGAAACCGAGGTGTAATTGAGTGATGTCCTGTTTTATAGGAATTCACCGATATCTTTACAATATTAAGAATCTCAAAGACAGTCAAATTTGTTTTATTTAGCCAGCGTTTGTTTAACCTTATCGTTAGATGCTCATCTTGCGCCGCATTTGCGGCCGTTTCTAGTTCACAATCTGTTATTTTTAGTTTTATAATTGCGTAATTTTATTGCACTTATAAAATTTTTATTTCTTCGTATTTCCACGTGCTGGTTTTGGCTCTGGGTAGAGTCAGTCGGTCACAACCGTTGAATCCGTGAAACCTGGAAAAAGACTGAGAATTAGGAAAAATCGGCTTTTCTTTGAAACCGAGTTTTAGTGGTAAAATTTTCATTTTGGCATTCGTTTAACCTTATCGTTAGATACTCATCTTGCGCCGCATTTTGGCCATTTCTAGTTCTAATCTGTTGTTTTTAGTTTTATAATTACGTAATTTTGTTACTTGTTAGGAATTTTATTTCTTCGTTTTCGTGCTGGTTTTGCTCTGGATGGGTCCAGTCCCGGTCCACAGCCGTTGAATCAGGCGGAAATGGCGGAAAGAAAGACTGAGAATTAGGAAAAAATCGAGCTTTTTTTCTTTGAAACCGAGTTATAGTGGTAAAGAAGCCCTGTTTTTAGAAATCACCTATATCCTCGCGTTAATGAAGTCCATAGTATCTCAAAGCGTTTTCTTGTAGTTTTGGCCGTCTAATTATTAGACACCGTTCTCGTGCCGCATTCAGGCCATTTCTAAGTTATAATCGCTTACCTTCAGTTTTATACTTACGTAATTTTTAATAGAATTCTAAAATTTTTGTTTCTTCCTTTTTCGTGCTGTTTTGCTCTCGGCCGATCAGTCCCGGTCAAAAGCATCGAATCAGGTAAAACCTGTAAGAAAAACACGCAAGAATTAGAAAAAGTCGACTTTTTCTTTGCAGAGGCAAAGTGTAGTGGTGATGTCCTGTTTTATAGGAATTCCTGCGATATCTTTATTGCCATTAGAATCTCAAAGCCGAATTCCAAATTTGTTTTTATTTGTAGCATTCGTTTAACCTTATCGTTAGATGCTCATCTTGCGCCGCATTGCGTATTTCTGAATTCTAATCTGTTATTATTAGTTTTATAATTACGTAATTTTATTGCACTTGTAAAAATTTTATTTCTTCGTTTTTCGTGCTGGTTTTGCTCTGGGTAAAGTCAGTCAGTCCACAACCGTTGAATCAAGCGAAACCTGGAAAAAGGAGCGAAATTAAAGGAAAAATCGACTTTTTCTTTGAAACCGAGTTTTGAGTGGTAAAAGCCCTGTTTAGCGACAGTTTAACCTTATCGTTAGATACTCATCTTGCGCCGCCGCATTTGGCCATTTCTAGTTCTAATCTATTTGTTTTGGATTTTATAATTACGTAATTTTATTGCACTTGTTAAAATTTTATTTCTTCGTTTTTCGACGTGCTGGTTTTGCTCCTGGATGGAGTCAGTCCAGTCCACAACCGTTGAATCAGGCGAAATGTGGAAAGAAAGACTGAGAATTAGGGAAAAAATCGACTTTTTCTTTGAAACCGAGGTTATAGTGGTAAAAGCCCTGTTTTGGAAATCACCTATATCCTAAGCGTTATTAAGTCCATAGTATCTCAAACAGTTTTTTCTTGTAGTTTTTGTTGTAGTCTAATTATTAGACACCGTTCTATAGAGTACCGCATTCAGGCCATTTCTGAGTTATAATCCCTTACCTTCAGTTTTATGCCCACGTAATTTTAATAAATTCTAAAATTTTTGTTTCTTTTCCCTTTTTTCGTGCTGTTTTGCTCTCAGCCGATGAAGTCCCGGTCCAAAGCATCGAAGATCCAAGGTAAAACACATAGAAAAACACGCAGAATTAGAAAAAAAGTCGACTTTTTCTTTTTGAAACCGAGGAATTGTAGTGGTGATGTCCTGTTTTATAGGAATTCACCGATATCTTTGTGTTATTAGAATCTCAAGCAGTCAAATTTGTTTTTATTGTAGCATTCGTTTAACCTTATCGTTAGATACTCATCTTGCGCCGCATTGCAGCCATTTCTGGATTCTAATCTGTTATTATTAGTTTTATAATTACGTAATTTTATTGCACTTGTAAAATTTTATTTCTTCGTTTTTCGTGCTGGTTTTGCTCTGGATGGGTCAGTCCTGGTCCACAACCTTTGAATCAGGCGAAATGTGGAAAAGAAAAGACTGGGAATTAGAGGAAAAATCGACTTTTTCTTTGAAACCGAGTTTAGTGGTAAAGCCCTGTTTTTAGGAAATCCCACACCTATATCCTCGCGTTATTAAGTCCATAGTATCTCCAAACAGTTTTTCTTGTGGTTTTGTGTAGTCTAATCATTAGACACCGTTCTCGTGCCGCATTCAGGCCATTTCTAGTTATAATCGCTTACTTTCAGTTTTATACTTACATGTTTAATGGAATTCTAAACATTTTTGTTTCTTCCTTTTTCGTGCTGTTTTTGCTCTCGGCCAGTCCAGTCCCAGTTCACAAGCATCAGATGAGTATGGCTTTAGAATTAGGAAAAAATCGAGCTTTTCTTTGGAAGGTAAGTAGTCTATACCACTATTGGTAAAAGCCCTGTTTTATAGGAAATCCACCTATATCCTCGTTATTAAGTCCATAGTATCTCAAACAGTTTTTCTTGTAGTATTTGTGTAGTCTAATCATTGGAGCTACCGTTCTCATTACATTCAGGCCATTTCTAGTTATAATCGCTTACCTTCAGTTTTATATTTACGTAATTTTATTGCGCTTGTAAAAATTTTATTTCCTCGTTTTTCGTGCTGGTTTTGCTCTGAATCCAGTCCAGTCCGGTCCAAAACCGTTGAATCAGGCAGAAACCTGGAAAGAAAAGACTGAGAATTGAGGAAAAAATCGACTTTTCTTTGAAACCGGGGAGTAGTGAGGTGATGTCGTGTTTTATAGGAATTCACCGATATCTTTGTGTATTTGAATCTCAAAGCAGTCAAATTTGTTTTATTGTAGCATTCGTTTTAACGCCTCGTTAGATACTCATCTTGCGCCGCATTTCTAAGCCATTTCTAGTTCTAATCTGTTGTTTTTAGTTTTATAATTACGTAATTTTATTGCACTTGTAAAAATTTTATTTCTTCGTTTTCGTGCTGGTTTTGCTCTGGATGGGTCAGTCGGTCCACAACCGCTGAATCAGGCAGAAATGTGGAAAAGAAAAGACTGAAAATTAGAAAAAATCGACTTTTTCTTTGAAACCGAGGTGTAGTGGTGATGTCTTGTTTTATAGAATCTGGATATCCTCTCGTTATTAAATCCATAGTATCTCCAAACAGTTTTTCTTGTAGTATTTGTAGTCTAATTATTAGACACCAGTTCTCGTGCCGCATTCAGGCCATTTCGTTAATCGCTTACCTTCAGTTTTATACTTACGTAATTTTCAATGATTCCTAAACATTTTGTTTCTTCCTTTTCCGTGCTGTTTTGCTCTCGGCCGGTCAGTCCAGTTCCACGAAGCATCGAATCAGGTAAAACCTGTAAGAAAAACCACACAGAATTAGAAAAAATCGACTTTTCTTTGAATCGAGGTGTAGTGGTGATGTCCTGTTTTGCATAGAATTCACCGATATCTTCATTATTAGAATCTCAAGCAGTCCAAATTTGTTTTTATTGTAGCATTCGTTTAACCTTATCGTTAGATACTCATCTTGCGCCACATTTCAGCCATTTCTAGTTCTAATCTGTTATTTTAGTTTTATAATTACGTAATTTTATTGCACTTGTAAAAGAATTTATTTCTTCGTATTTCGTGCTGGTTTAGCTCTGGGTAGGTCAGTCGGTCCACAACCGTTGAATCAAGCGAAACCTGGAAAGAAAAGACTGAAATTAGGAAAAATCGACTTTTTCTTTGAAACCGAGTTTTAGTGGGTAGAAACCCTGTTTAGCATTCGTTTAACCTTATCGTTAGATACTCATCTTCCACCGCATTTCGGCAATTTCTAGTTCCTAATCTGTTGTTTTTAGTTTTATAATTACGTAATTTTATTGCACTTGTAAAAATTTTATTTCTTCGTTTTTCGTGCTGGTTTTGCTCTAGGTAGAGTCGGTCCGGTCCACAACCTTTGAATCAGGCTTGAAATGTGGAAAGAAAAGACTGAGGAATTAGGAAAAATCGACTTTTTCTTTGAAACCGAGTTATGGTATTTAAAGCCCTGTTTATTAGGAAATCACCTATATCCTCGCGTTATTAAGTCCATAGTATCTCCAAACAGTTTTTCTTGTAGTTTTGTATCAGTCTAATCATTGGAGCACCGTTCTCATTGATGCCGCATTCAGGCCATTTCTAGTTATAATCGCATACCTTCAGTTTTATATTTACGTAATTTTATTGCACTTGTAAAAATATTTCCTCGTTTTCGTGCTGGTTTTGCTCTGGGTAGGTCGGTCCCGGTCCACAACCGTTGAATCAAGCGAAACCTGGAAAGAAAAGACTGAGAATTAGAAAAATCGACTTTTTCTTGAAACCGCGTTATAGTGGTACAGCCCTGTTTTATAGAAATCACTCATATCCCCGTTATTAAGTCCATAGTATCCTCCAAACAAAGCTTCTTGTAGCATTTGTGTAGTCTAATTATTAGACACCGTTCTCGTGCCGCATTCAGGCCATTTCTAAGTTATTCTTCTCTATATTCTGTTGATGTTAATGTTTGTTAGCCTGCGCCTTTGCATAGCTTCATCGATATTGCGGGCCCACGGAACTGAGGGGTCCGTGAGCCGGTTTTTTTCAACCGTGTTTCTGCCTACTGTGACTTCTTGCATTTTACACAAAAGCGCTCATAAACCGAGCGCAGTCGCCTACTCTTTGGTCTCACACCCATCTGATGATGCCACCCGTTGCCAGTTCCCTTAGTTATATTGTGATTCTCCTGAGTGGAGAATGGATGGTGATGTCTAAAAGACCGTCCGAGGTTTCTGCATGCGAACTGGTTTCGACGGACGCCACCTGTTATCGGCGGTCAATCGGAAGCTGGCGGTGAACCGCCCCTGAAGCGGGTGTAGCGAGTGTGCTGTGTCGCGATTGCGTCGCGCCTGGAGGCGAGGGCGACGACGAGGTGTAGGTATTGCGTAGGTCCGGTCCGTTGAGGACGGACTGGCGTAGGGTTCCCCATGAAGTGGGGGTCGTCGAGGACGTGACGGGGTTCACGGTTCGTAGCCAATGGATTCCGGATCCGATCGTAGGTTGCGGCGTTTACCACTAGCGGGTTAGAATGCGAAAGCGCTTTTCTCGAAGAAGCGCTGCGAGAGAGATTTGAGGTATTCCGGTATGGCGATCGAGGTGTAAGTCACTGTGCAGATCGATGCTGCGCTGCTGGATACGGTTCTCCTGCTCCGGTTGCGATTCTGGTGCAGTTCGCCGGAACCGTTTGAGTTGTTTAACTTGATTTCGGCTACGTGGGCGAAGTTGACGACGCTGGCGTAGGTCATAATATTGTATCTTTACGCAGGTCTTATATAGAAGGAGTTTATGTCTTAAGGACATTTTGCTTTTAGCGCAGATGAGCGGGTGAAGCCGGCTCATATGACAACGCGACCTTATTCCTCGCATTTTAATATGCGGATGGAAGCTGAGTTTATGGTCAAAGGTGACCTCAGGTATTTGACCGTTTCTACCCAGGAATGGGACGGTCGAAGATCGTGATACTTCCTAGCTTACGGTTGGTACCGATGCAGTGCAGAATGGATCGGATGAGCCTCCAGAAGAAGACTGCTGCACTTTATCCGGGTTAATTTCGATTCTCCATAACCGAAACCACTCGGCGAAGCGGTTGGCTGCGGCTTGGAGTCGGATGGTGATACGGCCCTGTGTAAGTTTGAATAGTATAGGGCGGTATCGTTCGCTATGAAAAGCGCAAGACTGGACCTTTTTGCGGATCTTTCGGGACATCACTTGGTAAAGTGAGAATAAGAGGGGGGAGAACGGAGCCCCGAGGGACACCTGCTAGAGCGGCCGGCTTGAGGAGCAAGGTGTCGTCGACTCGATATCGAAAAGTGCGATTCGACGTTAGGCTGCCCGTATATGCACGAGCCTGTCTGGTATGTTGATGGAGTGAAGTTATAAATTAAAACCGTTATGCCAGACTTTGTCGAATGCCTTGCGACATCGAAGAATAGTGCACCAGTACCGATGGGTTTTCAGGCTAACCCTGCGAGAATGTGTTCCGTTAAGCGGAAGGTCTGTTGAACGCAGGAGTGCGTATTCTAAACCCGAACTGTTCGTCGGGAAGCAATCTATTAGCTAGGACGTGTTCTTTAAGTCGCCTAAGAATAATCCTTTCGCATACCTTGCCCACGGAGTTCAGGAGACTGATTGGGCGATAGCTGGTGGGAGGTTCTGGCGGTTTGTGCGGTTTGGTATCCTGATGACGTCCGCTTCCTTCCAGGCACCGGAAAAGGAGCAGCTGGAGGAGCGTATTGAATATTGCCACAAGGAGGCAGGATGATTAGCGGGCGCTTTAATTATCTTTTTTATTGTTAATCCTGTCGGGGACCGGAGCCGACCTCTTTTGAGGTTTTTTATAATGTTGGTGACCTCGTCGGTGGTCACTGGCTCCAACGGTTCGCCCGCTGGTGGTAACGACGCCCGCCAATAATGTCGGCGTTCACCTTCGGAGGCCCTGGATCCGCGGGGAGTCGACGTGAGCATTGGCTCTTTAGACTGTCCGCGAGATATTCGGCTTCCGTATCATCGAATGCGAGAGTAGCGTTATCCGGTAAAATTAGAGGGCATTTTGCGAGATGGTGTCTGCTTTGAGATCTCTGCGCCACACGCCAGTAGGCGGTATTCGAAGGCTCGAGGTCTGATAGCAGGTCGCCCCATTTTTGATTATTATATGATTTTGCTGCGCTCTTTGACCTCCCTTTGGAGGTGGCGCAGTCTAACGCGATTAACATCCGTCGGGTATCTATCGCGAAGCTTAGCCGCGCCGGGATTTTTGATCTTATCAGTCGACGGAGGCCTGAGGGAAGGACCCCGAATTGACGGTCGACGCGGGGACCGTCCTTTCGAGTCTTCGACGGCCGAACTAAGGTGCGAAGTTAAAGAGTCGATCGCCCGGAAACGCCCTTGTCGGGTGAGTCGATCTCTCGTTAATTGAGACACGTCTAGCTGCTGGGTGGTCGTGGCTCTGAGTTTACCTTCGAGAGCACGCCAGTTGATCATAGTTTTGGTCTGAGGACCTCGCTCGTCGATTGGCCCAGCTTTGAGGAGCACCGGCCTATGATCTGATGATAATTCCGTAGCGGTCTGATGAGCTTCAACCGCTAGGGTGATATTTTAATTAGCGCAATATCTAAAACGTCAGGTGTTTGACGTAAAGCGGTATAGAGCGTAGCGTGTCGGGGAGTCGGGGGCTATAACATCGAAGCTGGTGAGAGCCCATGAGGGCGTGAAGCGCCTTGCCGTTTTTGTTCTCCCTTTTGAATGCCAGGAGGCATGTTTACTGCTTAGGTCGCCTGCTAAGACGACCGGACGGCCCCAGGTTGATTAGGGTCCTGATGTCCGGATTCTAGAACTGTTTTCGTCGGTGATAGATAAACCGAGGCGATAACCATCGGGCTATGACCGGTCATAGCCACCCTACACGCGGTGGCTTTATGTTTGTTAATCGCGGAACCTCGAGCGTACGCAGTGCAAGCACCTTTTGTAGTAGATCGCGGGGTGCCGCCTTTGGGGCGGACAACCTGTCACTACGGATGACTTCTGTAATTTGCGATCTTGGGACGCTGTGGCTAGGTTTTAAGAAGGTTTCTGCACTAGCATAACGTCGACGTTGTGTTTCTTTAAATGGATCGCCACTTCGTCTTTTTGAGACCTGAGTCCGTCCGCGCTGGAAATACGAGACAGTCAGAGAGCGGGATTGACTCGACCTAATGGTGTGTTAGCCATTGGAGACAGAACTAGGGTTGCCCTACTGGGCATGGACCATTCTGGAGAGCCCAGAAGGAGCGTATGGTGTCTATGTGTTCTGCAGTGATCTGCAGCATTTCGAAGGGCAAGTTTTGGCCTGCTGGAGGCGGATCCCCATGTTGCGGAGGTCCTCCAGGGCGTTGAAAATTCAGCGAACTGATGAAGTTCAGCGAATATGTTATTGGGTTTGCATACCCAGAGGTTGAGGTGGTTCAGCTGAGTGCGGCAGGCTGCACGGGGAGGGTTTGGCCTAGTGATAGGCGCGACTCTGTTTGCGCGCCATAGCAGGAGGCATTGCCCAGGCTGGCTTTGCAGGGCCTTAGGGGCTTGCAAGGGGCAAAGGGTTTGGGGCTGAGCTGAGCTGCAGCTGGAGTGGGGGCGGCCTGGGAGCAGGCGCGCCCTTACGGGGATGGCTGGAAGGCGGCCGCTTTTTGATTTGGCTTTTTGCCATTTTGAGCAGTCCCGCCGCGTTGCCTCTGCAGCGCTTTTGGGACACCCGCGATAACTCAAGCTGGTGGCCCTCTGCCCGCATAGGCAGCACGTTGGGGCTCTGTCGCTCCGAGGGGCAACAGTCCGGTGCCATGGTCCCCTGATGCATTTGACGCATCTGGGCCTGGCGAAACAGTTTCTGCCGAGTGTAAATTGACAGCGCGATGACACTGTCCTACGAGTCCGCGTTTCGAGGGGGGCCTCCACAGATATGCCGGAGAGGCCGCAAAGGGTTTGAGATGAAAATGGCCTTGCAGCCTTCTGGAGTCAGGTCAGGGTGGCCAGAATTAGGGGCATTGGTTTTTGGTGCGCGGATCTGTCATCCTGCGCGCATCTACAATCAGGAGGTCTTGATCCTTAGGGATCGGATCACTTCCTCAGTTCTGACTCAAATGGGAGACCGCGAATAACGACTGGGGTTTCCGTTGCTGGGAGGGCATAGGTGTAGAAACCCTATGTTTTTCTCATACCCAGCAGTTTCGTGAAAGCCCTTGCAGTCACCTACACTGTCTGTAGGTTTAAGCGTATGTCTGCCCAGCGTGTTTTGGGCCTTAGGGCACGATATTTTTAGAGTGGCGAATACCTGGAGACGTCAGTCCATTTGGACTTTTCCTGTAGGATCACAGGGGCGGGGCGTTTTACCGCCGCTCGCGAAGGCTTAGCGAACCTGAGGGCTGCCAGCACGGTGTGGCGGTCGGCGGCGAGACTGAACCCGGCAGCCTGGAAAACTGTCAGCCGTATTGATGACGACCAGCCGGCTGGGCATGGGGCGTTTCCTTTTGTTTGTGACGGGGTGAAGCCCTCGTCCATTGATAGGCCTACCTCCATATCCGATACAGGACTCAGGTGGAGTCGGAGGTCGACCGTGATCGAGAGAGGCGGAGGTGGCAGGGCGCGCGGAGGACGCTACGGTTGCGGTTTCGTTTGGTGATGGGTCCGGTGATTGCGGGCTGTCGCTGAAGGCGACCCGCGGAGCCTAAATGGCGCATGAAGGAAGCCCATAGTTCGGGGCTGGCCGCCTGAAGAATGCACCCATCGTGCTGGCGTCCATCGCTATTTCGCTTTGGGGCTTAAAGGCCCGATCCGCGATAAAACCAATTTTATTGTCCCCGCCTTGCGGCGAGTATAAATCAAAAGCCATACAATAAAATCCTAGCGTCTTGGGTACGCTTAGGGTGAGAGTACCTGTCGGTCGCCTAATGCGACAGAACAAAGAAATACAATAGCCGCGCACAAGAGGCGGCAGATTAATGGCAACTTACGGGGTCGCTGGATCCGGTGGGCGCGCAGGTAGGCGCGCCAGGTGTCCTTACGGGTGCGCGGTGACGCACTCACTTCACAGGGCGTGAAATCCGCCCGCACTTATCACAACACATGCACTGTCGGTTTCTTCTGGCACTTTGGTACTACTACTACTACCGATGATGATACAGATGCTAAATAGCTTACCTGTAATTATTAGTTGTATCTTCGTCTGGCTGGAGCGCATGGAGAGCACTTCGGGACGACTGCTCCACTCGAGGAGTAAAAAAGATTTCTAGTTATAATCGCTTACCTTCAGTTTTGCTCAATTACGTAATTTTAGTAGATTCTAAACATTTTTTGTTTCTTCCTTTTTCGTGCTGTTTTGCTCTCAGCCGGTCAGTCCCAGTTCACAAGCATCGAATCAGTTAAAACCTGTAAGAAAAAACACACAGAATTAGGAAAAATCGACTTTTTTCTTTGAAACCAATGGTCTATACCTATTGGTAAAGCCCTGGTTTATAGGAAATCACTATATCCTCTCGTCATTAAGTCCATGAGTATCTCAAACAGTTTTTCTTGCTTAGTATTTGTATGCATTAATCATAAGACACCGTTCTCGTGCCGCATTCAGGCCATTTCTGAGTTATAATCAGCTTGCCTTCAGTTTTATATTTACGTAATTTTATTGCACTTGTAAAAAAATTATTTCCTCGTTTTTCGTGCTGGTTTTGCTCTGGATCGGTCAGTCCCGGTCCAAAACCGTTGAATCAGGCAAGAACCTGGAAAGAAAAGACTGAAATTAGGAAAAATCGACTTTTTTCTTTGAAACCGAGGTGTAATGGTGATGTCCTGTTTTATAGAATTCACCGATATCTCTGTATTAGAATCTCAAACAGTCAAATTTGTTTTTTATTCTTGAATTCGTTTAATCATATCGTAAGATACTCATCTTACGCCGCATTTCGGCCATTTCTAGTTCCACAATCTGTTATTTTTTAGTTTTATAATTACGTAATTTTATTGCACTTGTAAAAATTTTTATTTCTTCGTTTTTCATTATGGTTTGCTCTGGATGGGTCAGTCAGTCACAACCTTTGAATAAGGCGAAATGTGGAAAGAAAAGATTTGAGAATTAGGAAAAAATCGACTTTTTCTTTGGAAACCGAGTTATGAGTAATTTTTTAGCCCTGTTTTATAGAAATCACCTATATCCTCGTTATTAAAATTCGCCAAGTATCTCCAAGCAGTTTTTTTTCTTGTAATTATTTGTGTAGTCTGATTATAGACTACCGTTCTCGTGCCGCATTCAGGCCATTTCTAGTTATAATCGCTTACCTTCAGTTTTATACTTACGTAATTTTAGTAGATTCTAAGCATTTTGTTGTTTCTTCCTTTTTCGTGCTGTTTTGCTCTCTCGGCCGGTCAGTCCAGTTCACAAGCATCGAATCAGGTAAAACCTATAAAGAAAAAACACACAGAATTAGAAAAACATCCTGACTTTTCTTTGAAACCGAGGTGTAGTGGTTGATGTCTGTTTATAGGAATTCACCGATATCTTTATTATTATTAGAATCTCAAGCAGTCAAATTTGTTTTTATTGTAGCATTCGTTAACCTTATCGTTAGATACTCATCTTGCGCCGCATTTCGGCCATTTCTAGTTCTAATCTGTTGTTTTAGTTTTATAATTACGTAATTTTATTGCACTTGTAAAATTTTTATTTCTTCGTATTTCGTGCTGGTTTTGCTCTGGGTAGGTCGGTCCCGAGTCCCACAACCGTTGAATCAAGCGAAACCTGGAAAGAAAGACTGAGTAGGAAAAATCGACTTTTTCTTTGGAAACCGCGTTATAGTGGTACAGCCCTGTTTTATAGGATATCACCTATATCCTCGTCTATTAAGTCCATAGTATCACCAAACAGTTTTTTCTTGTAGTATTTGTGTAGTCGTTATTAGACGCCGTTCTCGTGCCGCATTCAGGCCATTTCTAGTTATAATCGCTTACCTTCAGTTTTATGCGTAATTTTATTAAGATTCTAAACATTTTTGTTTCTTCCTTTTCGTGCTGATGTTTTGCTCTCGGCCGGTCAGTCCAGTTCACAGAAGCATCGAATAAGGTAAAACCTGTAAGAAAAACACACAGAATTAGGAAAAAATCGACTTTTCTTTGAAACCGTGGTCTATACCACTATTGGTAAAGCCCTGTTTTATAGGAAATCACCTATATCCTCTCGTTATTAAGTCCATGAGTATCTCAAACAGTTTTCTTATAGTATTTATTAGTCTAATCATTAGACACCGTTCTCGTGCCGCATTCAGTTCATTTCTAGTTATAATCGCATTCTTCAGTTTTATATTTACGTAATTTTATTGCACTAGTAAAAATTTATTTCCTCTCGTTTTCGTGCTGGTTTTGCTCTGGGTAGGTCAGTCCCGGTCCACAACCGTTGAATCAATGAAACCTGGAAGAAAGACTGAAATTAGGAAAAAATCGGCTTTTCTTTGAAACCGAGTTTTAGTGGTAAAGCCCTGTTTTAGCATTCGTTTAACCTTATCGTAAGATACTCATCTTGCGCGGCATTTTGGCCATCTCTAGTTCTAATCTGTTGTTTTAGTTTTATAATTACGTAATTTTATTGCGCCTTGTAAAAATTTTTATTTCTTCGTATTTCGTGCTGGTTTAGCTCTGGGTAGGTCAGTCCGGTCCACAACCGTTGGAATCAAGCGAAACCTGGAAAGAAAAGACTGAAATTAGGAAAAAATCGACTTTTCTTTGAAACGCGTTATAGTGGTACAGCCCTGTTTTATAGAAATCACCTATATCCTCTCGTTATTAAGTCCATAGTATCTCAAACAGTTTTTTCTTGTAGTATTTGTAGTCTAATTAGTAGACACCGTTCTCTGATGCCGCATTCAGTTCATTTCTAGTTATAATCGCATTCCTTCAGTTTTATATTTACGTAATTTTATTGCACTTAGCAAAAAATTATTTCCTCGTTTTCGATGCTGGTTTTGCTCTGGGTAGGTCAGTCCGGTCCACAACCGTTGAATCAAAGCCGAAACCTGGAAAGAAAAGACTGAGAGTGAGGGAAAAAATCGACTTTTCTTTGAAACCGAGTTTTAGTGGTAAAGCCCTCTACTTTGAACAGCACAATTAATATCAAATGCCGCAGTAATCACTTACCATCAGGCGAACTGTGAGATCTTTTTAGATCCGGATACTGACCTTCAACGATTGCAAATAAGTGAGTAAATATCGGAACCAGAGGCAATGTGTTCTGCCCCTTGTCCCTCACGGGGAACTTGTGGCACGTGGTAGAGGCAGTGTCAGGTCGGTCGTCACCTCGCCCTTCGTTGTTGCGTCTGGTGGCTAGAAAGCTCCGAACATTTTTTGTTACTCGTAATGGAGTATTCCATTTTATACCTCGGGTGTGTCAAGGCATCATCTTCGGGATCCCTTATCAAGGATAATGGATGCCATGAATCACCGACGAATTGAAATTATCAGATTGTTTTATGTAGTGATGATTAGAGACCCTTAAGTACTCAACATCAATGAAGAAGGCGATGGAATACCGCCCCTACTGGAGTCTTCGATTTTTTATGGAATGGATAGTAGCGGAGCAAGCAGCCCACCTGGTAGCAAGTGATCACCGCCACCCATGCACATCCGCCTCATCAGGTGCGCTGTCGGCCTTTAGAAAGGTGTAGGCTCTTTATTTGAAGTCGAATATCTGTTCGGAAATACCGCTGGTGGCAGCTGATTCCATAGATTAGTTTTGCGTGGCAGAAAATTTGTAAAAGGGCACAGTGGTGGATTCCCAGCCATCACGATGATGAGGATTTAAGTTTACATTTTAACGTGATGTAAGACGTTTAAACTCACAATTAATATC
>JAGSMU010000775.1:0-12985 GCA_029286865.1 Teinopalpus imperialis
AAATGCCGCAGTAATCACTTACCATCAGGCGAACTGTGAGATCTTTTTAGATCCGGATACTGACCTTCAACGATTGCAAATAAGTGAGTAAATATCGGAACCAGAGGCAATGTGTTCTGCCCCTTGTCCCTCACGGGGAACTTGTGGCACGTGGTAGAGGCAGTGTCAGGTCGGTCGTCACCTCGCCCTTCGTTGTTGCGTCTGGTGGCTAGAAAGCTCCGAACATTTTTTGTTACTCGTAATGGAGTATTCCATTTTATACCTCGGGTGTGTCAAGGCATCATCTTCGGGATCCCTTATCAAGGATAATGGATGCCATGAATCACCGACGAATTGAAATTATCAGATTGTTTTATGTAGTGATGATTAGAGACCCTTAAGTACTCAACATCAATGAAGAAGGCGATGGAATACCGCCCCTACTGGAGTCTTCGATTTTTTATGGAATGGATAGTAGCGGAGCAAGCAGCCCACCTGGTAGCAAGTGATCACCGCCACCCATGCACATCCGCCTCATCAGGTGCGCTGTCGGCCTTTAGAAAGGTGTAGGCTCTTTATTTGAAGTCGAATATCTGTTCGGAAATACCGCTGGTGGCAGCTGATTCCATAGATTAGTTTTGCGTGGCAGAAAATTTGTAAAAGGGCACAGTGGTGGATTCCCAGCCATCACGATGATGAGGATTTAAGTTTACATTTTAACGTGATGTAAGACGTTTAAACTCGGAATTAATCCAACATCTATTCAGAACCTGCCCTTAGCGGTAATTTCGATAAAAATTGATAATGCATGCAATATCTCAATGCCTGTGCATCACTCCGATCGGAAAGTACTAGATCATGGATTCGATCCGCTGTTCGTTGAATTAAATCAAATCCTATATTCGCAAACAGCAGCGTTATGCTGTTATTTTGTATTATATGCCTGGGATTCTGTGAGGGCGTAGCCCCTTCCCCAATCGTCATATTGACTCGGTACCTTATACCACTACACCTCGGTTTCACAGAAAAAAGTCGAATTTTTCGTATTTCTCTGTCTTTTCTTTCTAGGTTTTTGCCTGATTCAACGGTTGTGGACCGGGACTGACCGATCAGAACGAAACCAGCACGAAAAACGAAGAAATAAAAATTTTTTCAAGTTAAATAAAATTACGTAATTATAAAACTAAAAATAACAGGTTAGAACTGAAATGGCCGAAATGCGGCGTAAGATGAGTATCCACAACGATAAGGTTAAATGAATGCTACAAATAAAAGAAACAATTTGGACTGCTTGTGAGATTCTAAAGAGCACCAAGATATCAGTGAATTCCTATAAAACAGGACATCCGCCACTTCACCTCAGTTTCAAAGAAAAAGTCGATTTTTTTTTCCTAATTATGTGTGTTTTCTTACAAGTTTACCTGATTCGATGCTTGTGGACCAGGACGATGACCGAAACAAAAACAACACGAAGGAAGAAACAAAATGTTTAGAATTCTATTAAAATTACGTAAGTATAAAACTGAAGATAAAGCGAATATAACTAGAAATGGCCTGAATGCGGCACGAACGGTATCCTAATGATTAGACTACACAAATGCTACAAGAAAAGCTGTTGGAGATACTATGGACTTAATAACGCGAGGATATAGGTGATTTCCTATAAAACAGAGGGGCTTTACCACTATACCTCGGTTTCCAAAGAAAAAGTCAGATTTTTTTCCTAATTCTCAGTCTTTTCTTTCCAGGTTTCGCCTGATTCAACGGTTGTGGACCGGGACTGACCGGCCGAGGCAAAACTGCGAAAAGGAAGAAACAAAAATTTTTTGAATTCGTATTAAAATTACGTAAGTATAAAGAGCTGAAGGTAAGCGGTGAAAGCTTGAGACTAATACACAAGATATCGGTGAATTCCTCTAAAACAGGACTTCACCACTACACCTCGGTTTCACTAGAAAAGTCAGATTTTTTTCGTATTTCTCTGTCTTTTTCTTTCCAGGTTTCGCCTGATTCAGCAGTTATGGACCGGGACTGACCGATCCAGAGCAGCACGAAAACGAAGAAATAAAATTGTACAAAGTTCAACAAAATTACCGTAATTATAAATCTAAAAATAACTGATTAGAACTAGAAATGGCCGAAATGCGGCGCAAGATGAAATCTAACTGATAAAGTTAAACAGATGCTACAATAAAAAACAAATTTGGACTGCTTGAGATTCCTAATACACAAGATATATAGGTGAATTCCTATAAAACAGGACATCCTACTACACCTCAGTTTTCAAAGAAAAGTCAGTTGTTTTCTGTGTTTTTTTTTCTTGCAGAGTTTTACCTGATTCGATGCTTGTAGACTGAGACCCCAGCCGGCCAGAGGCAAAAGCAAGCACGAAAAGGGAAAAAGGAAACAAAAATTTTAAATTCCTAATGAAATTACGTAAGTGAAACTAGAAGGTAAGCAGTGCCTCTTTAGAAATGGCTGAATGCGGCTGGGAGCAGTGTCTAATGATTAGACTACTACAAAGAAAACTACAAGAAAAACTGTTGGAGATACTATGGACTTAATAACGCGAGGATATAATTTGATTTCTATAAAACAGGGCTTTACCATACTCATCATACTCAAAAGTAGATTTTTTCCCCGTATTATTTTCTCTATCTTTTCTTTTCCAGGTTTCGCCTGAGATTCAGTTGTGGACCGGGACGTTGGCCGATCAGAGCAAAACCAACACGAAAAACGAAAAGAAATAATAATTTTTACAGAGTGCAATACAAAATTACGTAATTATAAAACTAAAAATAACAGATTAAGAACTAGAAATGGCCGAAATACAGATCAAGATGAGTATCTAATAACTTGCAGTAAAGGTTAAACACAGATATACAATAAAAACAAATTTGGACTGCTTGAGACTCTAATACACAAGATATTGGTAGATTCCTATAGAAACAGGACTTCACCACTACACCTCAGTTTCAAAGAAAAGATCGATTTTTTCCTAATTCTCAGTCTTTTCTTTCCCAGAGTTTCGCCTGTTTTCATGATTGTGGACCAGGACTGGTGGCTACAGTCCAGAGCAAAACCAGCACGAAAAACAGAAGAAACAATTTTACAAGTGCAATAAAATTACGTAATTATAAAACTAAAAAATAACAGATTAGATCTAGGAAATGTGGCCCGGTACGGCCGTGACACATGGCGACTTCGTTGTCATGCATCTGTATTCACTGATAATAAAATAGTGCTTTATGACTCTTCGTAATCAGCAAAATTCAAGATGCCTGCAGTTGGACTGTTGCTTACGACGTCCTGTACGTGGAGTGACGACCTGTGCCAGTCTGCAGGAAGTCAACGGATGCTGGTGGCTCAAGTTACCTATCTCCAGCAGTGGGTAATTGATGGGCCGATAATGATGATGACAAAATGATGAGTGCGGCAGCACGTGCCGTTAATGGATCTTTTATTGGGTGTCCGGATCCCGTACACTTACAATGGCTAGTATTTCACGCTGATATTCAAGCAGGGACGCGGCGGGACAGCCTTCCGTGGTCAGGCTGACCCATTCTATTTATTTCGTACATGCAGCGTTGATCCATTTATTTTATTTTAAAATAAATTTATTTTCTCCTTACATTTGCAGTTCTATTATATGCCAGGAATCTTTTATGTGCCCGTATATTGCGCCGGCGCTGATTGAGTGCCGTCTTGAATCATTTCGAACCACAAATTCACCTTCTGATGGGAAGACGGAGACCCGCATGCCCTACCACTTTACGAACCACAATGACAAGAAAGGAAATCTCTTCCAGGTAATCTACAGAGTCCAAGTAAAAGGCCCTGTACAACTATTATTACTAGAAGTTCTTTGGGGAGTGCATACTAAGTGTTTGAAGCGTTATCATTTTCGGACGTTTATTTCGTTTTATTAAACACTAGGAACAAAATTCCTTTGAAGAGATGTCCGTATGCACTGTACACGGAATATACTATTGTATCTGTGGCTATATATGAGTGTATCTTGAGGTAACATCAGCGTGTATACCCTTACAGTAGTTGGCTTTACTGAACACAGACATTACTGAATTTGCTGGAGCTTGCAATTTCTAAAATGATTAATACAAAATATGAAGAATGTTTATTAAGATTAGAACAACATCAAATCTATTACAAAATTATGCAATTGCACTATTGTACCAATAGTTGTTTGGGATACTAAATTCCAGCACTGCTTTTCATCTGGTAAAAGAAACTGAGATGTTATTGCTAGGTAAGAGAACTAAGGTAAGACCACTCTTCGGTATTTTAGATCAAGATCCTTATCTTTGGATCAACCGCGCCGCAATTTTACCCTTTAACGGATATCAGCAATAAATCAACTGCTTGCTCTTAATAGGGATCATATATTTTGCACAATATATTGAAGCATCACGTAAATAAAGTGAAAACACTACGAACTCGTAGCATGTACATTTTCCTCAGAACGCTGGAAGATGGAACATTTATCGCTTCTGTGAGATGATAGTATCATTACTAATTAGAAGGTTCAGATTTCCTTAATTAGGCATGCATATATAATATAGCAGCTCTAAATTATATATTATAGTTGTAGAAAATATACGCCTACGCTATTAAACTGGCAGTTTATATAAACAGAGTTCAATAATATAGTTACAGAGACAAATTAATTAACAACGGTGGCCACCAATTTACTACTCGATACCTGATCGTGAAAATGGAAGCCGACATGCAGAGAGTTTCAGAAAGAAAGTCATGAAATATTCATAACAACTAGGATAACATGACATATAAGGAAAGATTTATTTTAATTAAAGGAATTTGTATTATTAGAATAGTATAAGTTATATTAAAAATGAAAATAGTAGAATCAGTTATAAGAATCGATTTGATCTACAAATCATTCTATGATTAGTCGATAAAAATTGCTGTTCCCTCTTCCTCCATCCATCCTCTTCTCATAACGTTAGAATGGAATCGCTCGTAATGTATGATAAAATATGTCTCTATAAATATGTTAGATCTTATATAGAGTACTCGGCTACTAAATTGTTGGTAAAGAGTTCCATTAGAAGCCGAGGCAACATTTAATCATCATTATTTTCTTCTAACAAACAAAATCCATATATATAATTTCGATTTCTCCTAAGTGACCAATGAAATCTGAACAGTCTACAGCTCTCACGGTGCGGCTGGTTTCTATCAGGTGAAATGGTCAACTAGTTTCTTATGTTTGAGTGAAAGGGATCTAGGTTATTGTATGGGTAAACCATCTCGGTCTTTGCACCTGTGCACGTGCTAACTCTACCTTATCTGTCCCTGTCCTTATGGCATCGCTCTACTGGACTCAAACGTGGAATTGGAATCTGTAGCACGAATCTCGTTAAATGGGTATATTGTGGGATGGATGGAGTTCTGTGAAGGCAGGATGAATGAAAGAAGTTAGTCGTATTCAAAGAATTAATGTTATTGGTTTATATTAAAAGTAATTTAAATGAATAAAAATTGTAGAGGATCGTTTTGGTGCTTATGGATTGTCCCCTTAGTTTTAAGAAAAAGAGAATGTTACAAACTCTTGCGCATACGCATCCTGCCTTGTTATTCAGGTGTTATATAATGTTTTTCTGGAGGGCGTCTTTTCAAGACAACCTGATGATACCAAAACAGGCCTCATTCTACTTAGAGATGTAAACGAAATGTTGTTCAAAAGATTTTAAAGCGTTTCGGCACATTTGCAATTTCATATTATCATCATCCTTTTTATTGTGTACGCCCCAAGTACAAACACTGGTAGAGCTACCTGCAGTTGATTATGATTCCTTATCAAGGATGAATGTAGATTTATAGACCCTTGGCAATCCTTGGCATCGGTGAGCTTCTTATGCTCGTTTGTTACTCTCAATTTTAAAAAAAACAGTAGTACAGACTTTTCAATAATTCTCTTTTTGCACTAAACTTGTTAAGATTTTGTTTTTTATTTCTTACCTGAATCATTAAGATTATCTAGGCGATGTATGGAAACCAACATTATTTCATCATTATCGCGGTTATCGTCGTCATATAGGCTTGACTGACACTAGTGTAACAAAACGTTATAGAAGATTAAAAACCACTACACAAATTTTCTTTTTGCAAAATCTATATTTGCTAATTTCGTACCCTTATCTTTAATTTCTGGCGGTCTGAAGTCTCTACCTGTTTCGGACCTTATTTTTCATTTCATGTTCGCTATCAAACTGTGGGATCAATTTGCTTAAAGAAAGTGCTCCCTGGTAGTTGATAGGACAAACTTTTGTTCAAAGCTAATATGCGGGTGAAAGCAACAAAAGTAAAATCTTAAAATTATATAATACATATATTCGTACGATGTTTTCTTTTCACCACCGGCGTGATTAATCAGCACTTGAAATTACCAATTAACAATTCCAGTGGTTTTGTGTTGTGCCGGACTGCGCCTGTGGACGCCGTCTATTACTTCGGCTGCTGCTCGACTGCGACACTTCCGGAAGTTCCTGTACCCAGCGTACTCTACCCTCCTCCGCTTTACAGCTCGTCATTCCAGCCAATGGGTGTCGGTCAGAAGTCTGTTCAGAGTGAATGCGGAGCGCCTCGCGCGCAGCACCCAGGTCGTAATCGCGCGCTCTCTCGCCGCTGCCCTCTCAAGGAGGGTCGAGACAATTTGAGCTGCACATGTGTCTGCTGGGACACCCTGGCCTTGACGGATCACAGGCAGGTTTGTGCCGATTTACCAGCAGAGACTGGTCTGCAGACACAGCCATCTCCAATTCCGGGCAGTGCAGAACGTTCCGAGGTATGGGTACGGGTATTGGCGCCTACAGAGTCTAACTCAGGCAAACGGAACACGGGACTCAAGCACCTTTGAAGAAGGGGAAGGATTGAAATAGGTCGAAAATGGGTAGATAATTGGGGTTTGGGGACCCAGGAAGTGGACAGGACAAAGTAGGGAAAAAGATCCAGGCTATAGAGAGGTGATAGTATGGGTAATGCTGGAAGTGGGCTGTCGAGGATGGGGAGGATCTAGCCTGTCGTCCTTTGTATATCGCATCCATTGGCATGCACTTAAGTGCAGAATTGTTTTGGTCTCATCTGAAGGACTGCGGAGAAATGAAGCAAGTTAATATTAGGGGTGCGGCAAACCATTTTAAATAAAAATGGTATCCAAAATCGTTAGATGATCCATTAGAAGGAGATGTAATGAAATATTGATTTAAAATCTGTCTAAGGATTGAAGGTTAGGAAGGTTTGTTAAGCGGCTTACCAGTACAGGAACTTCAGAGATATCAACCTTGGGAGATGACAAAGAAATGTTTTCTAGAGATGTGACGGCATTTTAGCGTTCCCGTACCATCGGATAACACCGATTCCTAGCTAATTTATAAATAGCAATGTCTCGCAACGATTCCTTTTAAATATCGAAACCCATGGTCCCTGCGCCTCATAGCGATCCACGTATTCCTTTGTGGTCAGCCAGAGTTGCGGGAGGGCGTTTCAACGACTTCCTTGATGGGGGCATGAATCCCGGACGCTTTGTGACTATTTCATAAAATAAATGAACTTTCTTGTGTGTAGTAGCCACTCCATCGAAGACTCAATAACACTCTCCGCCTCAAGACAGAAGTTTCTGTCTTTAATCTTTTAAAGGAACATACACTGGGACCTTAGGTTTTAGGTTTGGGAGGGTATAAGACGGAAAATTAGGTCATTGACGCGGGAAAATCTCTGGGCAGGATACTGACCATGTGGGAAAACTCATGGAAGGATTGGAGATCACAATTATGTCAAGCCAAGTGTCTTCCTGGAAAGGTTATAGTTATTAATAGCCTGAAGGGTAAACTGTGAAAAGCAATGACTTAACTCTGTCACCAGATTTCAGGACCAGGGAAAGTGGAATTTACAAGGGGTTGATTGTTGAAATCACCCATGATTACGTGATGTACATACTCTGAACCCAAAGATTCGAACCGATTCGAAATCCAATTGGTAATCAACATTTGGGGACAGTATATTACCAGCTAGAATTATCTTAGCTGCTTATTAAAATCTCAAGAATAAGATATTCTTCATAAAACTAAATTGTGAGACAGGAGACCAGTGCTATACGGAAAATCCTTCTCAGAAGTATATGTAACACCTGCCTCCCTCCCCCTTCCTATACAGTCGTTTGCGTGCCAAGGTGATGTGGGAAGGGAGATTTTGTAGAAGACGAAAGATGAGGGTTGAGCCAGCTCTTAGAAATCAGAATGGCGTGAACATTACAATTTGTAAACGTGTCGCAAAATCATCAAAATGACTTGAGTACTTTTTGAGCGTTTGTGGCAAATGTTCATTTGGTTGCAAGGATTTGCATTAAACACTAGTTACAGAAGTCCTGTGATCATGTGAGGAAAAACTATAGTCATCATCAGAGGCAGCAGATTCATTGGCAGAAAAAGAAGTTATCATTATCGAGATTCAATAGACATATACAATAAATATGTGCAAAAGATAAATATATAAATATATGATTTTAAATATATATTTAATAAAATAATAATGAATAAAGAACAGCAATACTAGTGCAATAATAGCCAGTCAGAAAGTAAATAATAATTAAAATCGGAATGTAATCTACACTTACATAATATAAAAATAAAGTTTAAGCACGGGGGCAAAATAACGAAAAAGGCAAAATACTGAAACTGTTAAAAACTAAAAATACTTGAGAATGCTTAAAACCTAATAAAAGTAGTGGGTAAAAATTATCATGACAGCAAAGTTATAAACTTGTGATATTAACTAAAAAAAACAGATAACAATGTACCATGCTAAGAACATATGGGAAAATGCCTATCAAAAAACATTATAAACAATTTTTAGACAATAAACATAAAACAAGATAAATGTTGTATGAATAAGATACAAACAATAATAAATATTGTGTACTCCAACTACGAGGAAATAAACAAACCATTATAGTTATTTTAAAAATTATTAAAACGTGAAATTATTATGACAACCGAAGTCAAGCATTAAAACTTAAAAACAAGAGCAGTTATGAATGTATAACATAACTAATACAATAACAGTAAAAATTATTTTGCAAAAGAAAATAAAACATTATACAATGAAAATCTGCTGACAACTTTGGTGAAATATTTAAAGCTATTAAAATAGCAGTTAAAAATTGCATTGACAATGAGGTGAAAATGTTTTAAAATTAAAAAAGAAAATAGATATAAATGTGCATGTGGAATATAATGTGGTTTAAAATTATTTTGCAATATAATACAATAGAACTATAAAATTTAAAAACATGCACAATATTGAATAGCAAAGAAATTAAAGACTGCAAACTACTTAAAGGTAATAAATAATGCAATTAGTAAAAGGTGGTATTTTTGTATTTAGAAAGTAATAATCTAACAATGAGACTGTAAAATAAAAAATGTGAAATATGGCTAAAGGATACACAACACTGTATAACTATTAAGTCAATAAGCGAAATTATTGTGTCGTTTACAAAATATGTATAAAACAAACTTTCAGTTTGACTAGCACTAGTTGCCTTCCCTGACGTCTTGAGAGACTTTGGCAACTAGCGCAGCAAGCTCCTCCCTCAAATGTGATCCCTTTGGTTGGTGCCATCAGATGTACGGATGACTATCATAATGCACATCCAAAACAGACCACCTTACAGTTATAGGCGAGATTTCCAAAACAGGTTGCCTTGCTCGTGTCAGAATTCCTTAAGTACTGATAGACAGCTAGCTTGGTCTTGCTTCAAACAACTGATTTAATGTCAACACTATTAAACCACTAGGATGGGTCGCTGCCGTTGTTTGCTGGTGAGCCAAGTCTGTGACATACACCCCAATACATTGGTGGGTGACATCAGTAAGCCCCAACTCAGATACATAGAAGACCTTTAAGAGTATTTGGGTGCAGTCCTCACTTGCTCCTGCTGAGCCAAGCCAGACAACAAAGACCTTTCTGCGATTCCCTTGTTTTCAAGGTCCTTGACTTGTTTAGCTACTCACTGATTTGCTGTCGAAGACTGAGGATGCTGAGTATATCTCTAAAAGGTCCGGAGCTCTTCACCAATTTTCATACAGTATCCTTTGATGATTAACATTAGTTATTTGAGCTTGAAGGTCATGTCAGATCTCTTAGAATACTCTTCTTCAAGCTTGTGCTGAATCGAGATTACCTCTCCTATAAATTAACCATTGTAGTGCACAGGATAAATATTGTCAACAGATGTAGTGCAGTGCAATGATAAACTGGCAGGTGGTGCAAATATTCAATAAATTGTTACTGTGATTTGCTTACTGGATTACACTTTAAACACTAATTTAAACATAGGTGCCAAAAAAAAATAATATATAATATTTTAATATAAATAATATAAACGTCAAAATATTGGCGTAAAATAGCAATATAAAATGGCATTCCATCTCCAGTCCTCCAAGGGCATTAACACATCTACATTATGATTCCTTGTCAGGGATAAATATAGATGTCATAGACACAGGAATCACCCTGCATCAGGTGAATTATGTCCTCGTTTGTGATATAAAAATGTGATATAAACTGTCTATGATATAAAAAAGCCTTACTTATATAAGCTTAACTTAAGTTCCGAATCTGTTAGGTAGCATTTTCTATTTTCTTCTTTTCTATTCACAATATCTGCGGAGACTTTATGGATTTATTTGCATTATGCACAATTTAATTTGTCAATATGTTATTGTGTGCAGGTGAACGTTAAACTGTTGTTTTCTAGTAAATATAAAATAATGAAATCTACTACTACTCATCAATTGACATGTTCTGCAATAACCAAATTTTTCTTTTCAAGATTATTATTTGTATATGTCCAGTGTACCCGATATTATTCCGTCTGAAAGGTTTCTATAAGTATTGCATTATGTCGGAGTGGTAGGGACATTTGCACCTAAGTACAACAGACAGACAAATTTTGGTATAGCTATTAATGTTTTTCTATAACAAGTCTTTACAATCGGAATATAACTTTGCTTGATGCTCAGGGTCCACTTCAAGACACTATATATCATAGACAGGCCTTTCTTTACAGTGCAGTAACAGTGGAATAATGAATGCCTAATCTCATTGTAATTAATCAAACTCAATCACATGATTTAAATCAGATAATGAGAATTGAACTTTATTGCACAATTGCCTTTCTATATAGCTTGAATTGGCAATTTACTATTTGAAAGGAGAAAAATATTTAAGTAAAAGCAATTTTATAATTTTTGGTCTGGGTGTGTTGGCATGTACATTTTTATCCACTTGTACTGAATCTGAACTTTGCATCCCGATTTCATTACTGCAAGTATTAGTTGATTGGGTCTGACGATGAGTAAGTGCCTCACTGTTTGTACTATGCATATCTGCCCTAGTTAATGTTCTTCAGTATTAACCAAAGTATATGCAGATATTGAAATGGACGACAGGATATCTTTATCTTCATTTCGGTTACATTACAGCGTAAACAAAACATTCAGAATCTTTGGCCTGAACCTGGACGTGTTTAAAACGCAGCATAAGAACTATAGTTTATTGTGATGTTTTTCTAATCCACTTACATTATGCCTAAACCTTGCTATAATTATTCACAGTTAATATAATTGTGGGTCAGGTGCACTCCACTAACTTCCTGTGTTCCAATCAGTGCAATTACGATGTTGTTTATCGATAATAAATTCAATGTCTATAGTAATAGAGAAATGGTTTTGAAACTTGTTTTAATGTTAACAGTGTTTTAAAAATCTGTTTATGATTTTTCTTCAATGCAGCGTCATTTGCTTTATCGGCATTAAAAGATTCCCAGTCTTAGGAAGCTTAATTCTGTGGACAATATATGTACCAGTATTCAATGATATTGACACGGATCTGCATTTTAAGTAATACTGTTATAATATTTTTGCTTAACGTTGGTATGCAAACTAGTACAAAAACACATGTAAATAAGAAGGAAGGAGAAGCAGAAGAAGGAGGAGGAGGAGAAGGAGAAGGAGAAGGATAGGAATAGGATGAGGATAGGGATGAGGATGAGGATGAGGATGAGGATGAGGATAGGGATAGAGAGGATGAGGATAGGATAGGATGAGGATGAGGATAGGATAGGGATGAGGATGAGGATGAGAGTAGGGATAGGATGAGGATGAGGATGAGGATGAGGATAGGGATGAGATGAGGATAGGGATGAGGATGGAGGATGAGGATGAGGATAGGGATGAGGATGAGGATGAGGATGAGGATGAGGATGAGATAGGGATGAGGATAGGGATGAGGATGAGGACGGGGATAGGATGAGGAGATGAGGATGAGGATGAGGATGAGGATAGGGATAGGGATAGGGATGAGGATGAGGATGAGGATAGGGATGAGGATGAGGATGAGGATGAGGATGAGGATGAGGATGAGGAAGGGATGAGGATAGGGATGAGGATGAGGATGAGACTAGGATGAGGATATGAGTGAGGATGAGGATGAGGATGAGGATAGGATGAGGATGAGGATGAGGATGGGATGAGGATGTGGATAAGTAAGGGATAGGGATGAGATTAGGATGGATAAAGAGAATAAGGATGAGATTAGGATAGGAGATAGGAATAAGGATAGGAATAGGATAGGATAAGGATAAGGATAAGGATAGGATAGGAAGGATAAGGATAAGGATAAGGGATAGGGATAGGATTAGGATTATGATTAGGATTGGGATAAGGATTAGGATAAGGATTAAAAGATTTGGCAAGATTGGGATTAGGATGGGGATATAGGGATAAGGGATGAGGATGAGGATGAGGATGAGGATGAGGGATAGGGATGAGGGATTAGGTGCAATATTTAACAAGCGAGAACCTTAGAAATTTTGATGGAATAAAATTAAATTATAAGAGCAAAAACCTTTGATTGCTAGACTAGAAATGGCCCTAAACGCGGCGCAGGATTATTTAACAAGCGA
>JAGSMU010000776.1:0-12539 GCA_029286865.1 Teinopalpus imperialis
GAACCTTAGAAATTTTGATGGAATAAAATTAAATTATAAGAGCAAAAACCTTTGATTGCTAGACTAGAAATGGCCCTAAACGCGGCGCAGGATTACTGTCTAACGATTACACTGAACAAATGCTACAACAAAAACCAATTTAGGTCTTAAGACTCTAATGCACAAAGATATAGGGGTTAGGTTATGTTAGAGTTAAGGTTAGGTTACAAAATCAGCACGAAACAAGAGACATGAAAATTTTTACAAATGGAATAAAATTACGTAATTATGAAACTAAAAATAACTGATTACAACTAGACTAGAAATGGCTAAATGCAGCGCAGGATGACTGTCTAACGATTACACTGAACAAATGCTACAACAAAAACCAATTAGGAATGCTTAAGACTCTAATGCACAAAGATATAGGGGTTAGGTTATGTTAGGTTAGAGTTAAGGTTACAAAATCAACACGAAAAACGAAGACATGAAAAATTTTTACAAATGGAATAAAATTACGTAATTATGAAACTAAAATACCTGATTACAACTAGACTAGAAATGGCTAAATGCGGCTCAGGATGACTGTCCTAACGATTACACTGAACAAATGCTACAACAAAAACAATTTGGAATGCTTAAGACTCTAATACACAAAGATATAGGGGGTTAAGGTTGGGATTGGAGTTAGGTTAGAGTTCCCCAAAGGGTTCTCGCTTTGTGTCGTGGCAGGGGCTTAGTAATGCATGGCTTGGTCACCACACGGTGAAGCTAAGAAGGAACCCAAATGGCCGGCCTAAGGCGCTCTGTGGCCGGCCGAGGGAAGAACCGCTCAGGTGGGCTCGTAGCAGGCTCGCCTCGGAAGCGTGTCAGTGGGCTGCTGGGGGCGGAAGTGGCGGAGCAGGGCCACTTCCCGCCCTCAGTAACCGAGGCGGAGTCGCGGAGGGAGAGGAGTGTCAGTGTTGCGTTGCCGCTCTCCTATCCTCCACGCGACTCAAGCAGAGTCACCGCATGATGCAGCTGTGGTGGGGCCGCGGGGAAGAGGTGTCGGTGTTTCGTTGCCGCTCTCCTGTGTCCTCCGCGGCCGGGCAGTCGGCAGTGGAGCCGCAGACCCAGATCACCACAGGGGCTGGGTTAACTTAGTGCTTTCCTGGCCCCATGGCCTCTGAGGGGCGGACTCGGGGAGTCCGTTTCCCACCTACAGAAGGAGAGCCGAGATGGAAGGCGCGTCCGTGTTCCGGCGCGCCTTGCAGGGAGAGGTGGAGAGGGATGTCCTCCCCCGGGAGGGGCCGGCTTGCCGGCCAGCGCAAACGGGGTCGCGGAGGTGTGCGAAAGCGTTTGTGGCCCCGCCATACGCGACGAAGGTGGAACACCATGGGGTTTTAGTCGGTGCGAGTCCGGCCTCGCCCACCTGCCCCGCAAAAAGTGGGTATCTGTGAGCGGCCTCCCCATGTAAAAGGTTAGGTTACAAAACCCCCGAAGGGTTCTCGCTTTGTCATGGCGGGGGCTTGTGGCCGTGGCTTCAGTCACCCAGTGAAACTAAGAGGAACCGAAATGGCCGGCCTAAGGCGCTCTGAGGAGGCCGGCGAAGCCGCTCCGGGTGGGCTCGTAACGAGCTCGCCTGGAAGCGTGTCGGTGGACTGCTGGGGGTGGAAGTGGCGGAGCGGGCCGCCTTCCCCGCCCTCAGTAGCCGAGGCGGAGTCGCGGAGGAGAGGAGTGTCGGTGTTGCGTTGCCGCTCTCCTATCCTCCGCGACTCAAGCGAGTCGCACCGCATGATGCGGCTGTGGTGGGGCCGCGGGGAAGAGGAGTGTCGGTGTTTCGTTGCCGCTCTCCTGTCCTCCGCGGCCGAACATCGGTCGGCAGTGGAGCCGCAGACCAGATCCACCACCAGGGGCTGGGCTTTCCTGGCCCCATGGCCTCTGGGGGCGGACTCGGGGAGTCCGTTTCCCACCTACAGAAGGAGGCCGAGATGGAAGGCGCGTCGTGTTCCGGCGCGCCTTGCAGAAGAGAGGGGTGGAAGGGATGTCCTCCCCGAAGGAGGGAGCCGGCTTGCCGTAGCACCAAGGCAGGGTCGCGGAGGTGTGCGAAAGCGTTCCCGCCAACACTCGCATCACGACGAAGATGGAACACCATGGGGTTTTAGTCGGTGCAAGTCCGACATAACCCACCTTGCCCCCACCCGTGGGTATGCGTAAAGCGGTATTCCCCATGTAAAAAAAAAGGTTAGGTTACAAAATCAGCACGAAAAACGAAGACATGAAAATTTTTACAAATGGAATAAAATTACGTAATTATGAAACTAAAAATAACTGATTACAACAAGACAAGAAATGGCCTAAATGCAGCGCAGGATGACTGTCTAACGATTACACTGAACAAATGCTACAACAAAAAACCAATTTGGAATGCTTAAGACTCTAATACACAAAGATATAGGTGGTTAGGCTTAGGTTAGGTTAGGTTAGGTTACTAAATCAGCACGAAAAACGTAGACATGAAAATTTTTACAAATGGAATAAAATTACGTAATTATGAAACTAAAAATAACTGATTACAACTAGACTAGAAATGGCCTAAATGCAGCGCAGGATGACTGTCTAACGATTACACTGAACAAATGCTACAACAAAAAACCAATTTGGAATGCTTAAGACTCTAATACACAAGATATGAGTGGTTAGGTTAGGTTAGGTTAGGTTACAAAATCAGCAGGAAAAACGAAGACATGAAAATTTTTACAAATGGAATAAAATTACGTAATTATGAAACTAAAAATAACTGATTACAACTAGACTAGAAATGGCCTAAATGCGGCGCAGGATGACTGTCTATCGATTACACTGAACAAATGCTACAACAAAAAACCAATTTGGAATGCTTAAGACTCTAATACACAAAGATATAGGTGGTTAGGGTTAGCTTAGGTTAGGTTAGGTTTGGTTAGGTTACAAAATAGGCACGAAAAACGAAGACATGAAAATTTTTACAAATGGAATAAAATTACGTAATTATGAAACTAAAAATAACTGATTACAACTAGACTAGAAATGACCTAAATGCAGCGCAGGATGACTGTCTAACGATTACACTGAACAAATGCTACAACAAAAAACCAATTTGGAATGCTTAAGACTCTAATACACAAAGATATAGGTGGTTAGGGTTAGCTTAGGTTAGGTTAGGTTTGGTTAGGTTACAAAATCAGCACGAAAAACGAAGACATGAAAATTTTTACAAATGGAATAAAATTACGTAATTATGAAACTAAAAATAACTGATTACAACTAGACTAGAAATGGCCTAAATGCAGCGCAGGATGACTGTCTAACGATTACACTGAACAAATGCTACAACAAAAAACCAATTTGGAATGCTTAAGACTCTAATACACAAAGATATAGGTGGTTAGGGTTGGGTTAGGTTAGGTTGTGTTAGGTTACAAAATCAGCACGAAAAACGAAGACATGAAAATTTTTACAAATGGAATAAAATTACGTAATTATGAAACTAAAAATACCTGATTACAACTAGACTAGAAATGGCCTTAATGCGGCGCAGGATGACTGTCTAACGATTACACTGAACAAATGCTACAACAAAAAAACAATTTGGAATGCTTAAGACTCCTAATACACAAAGATATAGGTGGTTAGGGTTAGCTTAGGTTAGTTAGGTTTGGTTAGGTTACAAAATCAGCACGAAAAACGAAGACATGAAAATTTTACAAATGGAATAAAATTACGTAATTATTGAAAACTAAAAATAACTGATTGTAAATCCAGACTAGAAATGGCCTAAACGCGGCTTGGTGATTACCGGTTCAACGATTACACTGAACAAATGCTACAACAAAAACCAATTTGGAATGCTTAAGACTCTAATGCACAAAGATATAGGGGGTTAAGAGTTATGTTAGGTTAGGTTAGGTTACAAATCCACCCCCGAAGGGTTCTCCGCTTTGTCGTAGCGGGGGAAGCAGTAACTCGTGGTGTGGAAGTTAACCACGGTGAAGCTAAGAGGAACCCAAATGGCCGGCCCCACAAGGCGCTCTAAGGCCGGCCCGAGGAGGCCATCCCGGGCAGGCTGGGCTAGGCCACACACTGGATGCGTGTCGGTGGGCTGCGGGGTGCGGATGGACAGGTGAGACCGTCTTACGCACCATCCACCCAACCAGGCAGAGTCGGGGAATGGGGTGGCAGTGCGAGGACTGTTAGCACCGGTACCGCGCATCTACAACCTCCCGCATCGAGACGGAGTCGCGGGAGAGGCCAGTGTATCTCCCTATCCTCCGCGACTCAAGCCAGAGTCGCACCGCTGATACGGCCGTGGTGGGGCCCGCGGGTTCGAGTGGAGTGTTGGTTGATCCTGCCGCTCTCCTGTCCTCCCGCGGCCGAACATTGGTTGGCGGCAGGCCTAACACCAGATCCGCCGCAGGGGCTGGGAACTGCAGCTCCGCATAGCCTCTAGAGGCGGACTCAGGGAGTCCGTTCCACCTACAGAGGAGGCCGAGATGGAAGGCGCGTCCGTGTTCCGGCGCCTTGCAGGAAGAAGTGGAGAGGATGTCCTCCCCGAAGGAGGAGCCGGCTTGCCCGGCTAGCGCAAACGGGGTCGCGGAGGTGTGCGAAAGCGTTCCCGTAACCCGCCGCACGACGAAGGTGGAACACCATAGGGTTTAGTCAGTGCGAGTCCGGCGCAACCCACCCGCGCGCAGGGAAGTGGGTTATGCGTAGGCATTTCCCCATGTAAGGTTGCAAAATCAGCACGAAAAACGAAGACGAAGATTTTTACAAATGGAATGAAAATTACGTAATTATGAAACTAAAAATAACTGATTACGAAGCTAGACTAGAAGTAAAGCCACAAATGCGGCGCGGGATGACTGTCTAACGATTACACTGAACAAATGCTACAACAAAAACCAATTTGGAATGCTTAAGACTCTAATACACAAAGATATATAGGTGGATTTAGGGTTAGCTTAGAGTTAGGTTAGGTTTGGTTAGGTTGGGGTGCCACGTCAGAAAACCTCCTCCCGAGTGCCTGGTCGTTGAATTTCCCTTTGTCTATTGTATCCGGGGAAAGAGCAACGCCGGGACAATTACCCTAAGGCACTGGTGATGACACGTTGTTGCCAGTGGCGAATGTTCTGACAGGGGGATAAGCTGCTCTGCGGTGTCCACCTGATAAGCGGAGGGCACTGCGGAGTGGCAGAGGGTTGCGTTTCCTCTTGATTTCCATATCCGGAGGAAAGGCAACCGAACTATAGTGCGCATTGGGCACTGTTGATGATACGTCGTTCTCAATTTAATGCGCGGAGTGGAAGTTTGCATTTCTCCTTGATCAAAGTATCCGGGGAAAGGCAACAAAATGAAAAATTCTAATGCATTGCGGAAACTGGTGGCGATACGTCGTTAGCGGTGCCTGAAAATGCTCACAGTGGGGACGGGCTCGGTGTGCGTTTTTACTGCCGCCGGGCATTCAACCGTCGAGCGTTGTGGGAGGTTGCATTTCTCCTTGATTTCTGTATCCGGGGGAAAGGCAACAAAATGAGGGTGCGCATTGGGAACTGGTGACGATACGTCGTCCTCAGTGCCCAATGTGCGGAGTGGAGGTTGCATTTCCCCTTGATTTCTGTATCGGGGAAAGGCAACAAATGATAGTAGGTATTGGGAACTGGTGACGTGCTTAATGGGCAGTGCTAATGCTCATAGTGGAGGACAGGCTCGGTGTGCACTAACACTGCCTCCGGGCACAACCGTCCAAAACTGAGGGGAGCTTCGTCGGCTCCACCAGCGCGCCGTAACCCGCTGTACGCTCTTCAAAGACCCCATCGCTGACGATCATGGGGTACGTCGAGGTACAGCGGGCGGAGGCTTGCCTTAATTGGCCGGCCCGCGAGAAGGAAAACTCTTTAAAACCAGACAGCGAAGTCTTAAAACCTGTGGGTACCAGGCATTACAGTATTTAGCCTTGTCCCGGAAAGGCGTCACCCGGGGATCGACCTTTTATTTCGTCCACACTCGTGGGATTTATCATGGATAATTCTATAAGCAAGAAGTTTGTAAGAGGGTGACTCCAGCGCAGAGCGTTGAGTCTGTAATTACAGGGGGCCGGTAATTAACATCTGAGGGCCATAATAGCGGAAGAGTAGCCGTGTCGAGAACCAGTGGTCCCGGCACGAGACAGGCCAGGGCGATTCATTGCGCCCCAGCACGCCTGCTAGTTTGGGCGGCGAGAGCGATGGCAACAGATCGGATGCGTCGCTCATATCCGCAATAACTTCGGAGGTGTCCGCAAAGACGGCAAGAAAAGAAGGGCCAAATACGAAAGCGGTAGCGGCCGATAAATTTCAGGCGGTCGCAGCGGCTGCTTAGCCACGGACACGGAGGCGCAGATGGAGGACGAGGAGGTTGGGACCCTACCGTGGCCCAGTCAAAACCAGGGCGAAGGGTAGCCTTCCAAAACCCGCCGATTTGGGTTGGAGATGGAAGGCATGTCGACCATGGACCTGGATGCTTGCATCCGATCAGTCTACTGGCGGTCGACAAGGTTGCCGATAAATCCGGCAATTTAAAGGGCACATTTATTACCTGCGCCCAGCCTGCAGGTGGCAGCCAGGATGGTCGAGGCAGCCACCGCGGAACTTCCAGCGCGGAGGGTCTCCAGCCACCAACTGTCGAGAGGTTGGGCGGTATTGAGAACTCCGGGCTTCGCTCTGATTGACCGAGCTCTCGACCAAAGTGGGAGGCTATCGGAAGAGCTTAGTGCCCTCCGAAGAGTGGGGAACCTCGGGCGGCCATTCCTCACCTCGTAAAATCCTAGCACCCCGAAGTCCGGGAGCGTGGACGATGGGCTCATGGAAGCGGTTAGGGCTCTCATTGACGCGCGGGTTGCGAGAAACGCGCTGAGGCCAAGATCTTCCCGGAGAGGGCAACCCGGCCTACCTTGGGAGTGCGGCCGGGAAAACTTCCGCGAGTGACACGCTACCACTGCCGCAGCCGGTGCAGGTAGCACCATCGCACTCGCGGAAGGCTAGAGAAGAAGAAGCCTTCTCACCCTCCAGGAGTGGCTGAGCTGCCTCGAGTAGCGACACCAGGGTACCTGATGGAACCTGCCCGGCACATCGTGGGCACCAGGTGGCTAAAAGCCTAAAAGCCTAGGCCCAGCGGCCAGCGGCCCGCGGCCACCAAGGCGAAACTAACAAGGCGAAGCTCATACGCACTCCGTCCACGGCTGCCGTGACGGTGACGCCGACTGGCTCCTCCGCCACTTACGCAAAAGTGATGGGTAGCCAAGAGTCGAAGATAAGGCTGGCGGACATCGGCATCGGGACTGTCCACTAAAAGCTGAATAATGACCGGTGGCCTCCTTTGGAATCAGCGGTCCTGAATGCAACTCGAGGGCGGATCGTCTCGCGACCAGAATGCGAGAGGTCCTTTCCGATATGGACATCCGGGTGGCCGCCCAGTCAAGTCGGGCGACGTCCCGCGTAAAGGACCTCGATGATGCCATCAGCCGAGCGGGTCGCGGTAGCGTGGCTGAGGCTGGAGGGTGTTCGGTGGTTGACGTTAAGGTCGGAGAGGTCCACCGAACACCCATGCGTATATAGGCACGTGCTGGATGCAGTGCCCGCAGCAGCGCTGCAGGTGGTGACCGCCGCTGGGCGCGCTGTGCGCGTGGGCTGGGGATCTGCTGGGGTGCGGCTCTTGGATCCCAGGCCATGCACTGCTTCCAGTGCCTGGAGAGGGGGCACGTGGGTAGCAGGTGCCTAACCAGATGAACCGGAGCGCGATGTTACGCACGCTTGTGGGGAAACCGGGCACAGGGCCAAGAGTGCAGAGCGCCTGCACTCAAATGTCCACTTATTAACGAAAAAACGGCGGATCTGGGGAGCTGCCCTCTAACCATCGTCTGGGTAGAGGTGCGCCCCACCGTCAAAAGAAGAGCAGAAGGAGAAAACCATCTCCTCCTGCTCCCACAAGCGCAGCAGCAGTCCCAGCGGCACCGGCTGCATCCCCGAGCACTAAGCTCGGGAATGGAGAGTCGCGTAGGCCTCTTCCCCGCACCCCTCAAAGGTCCTTCCAGGCAACCTGAACCACTGCGCAATGCTCCAGCATTTTGTTTAGCACAGACCGTTGCGGGTGGGGGAGTTGCTCTTGCAATAGTGGCGGGAGCCTATGCCGTGCCGGACCACCCTCTTTGGTTCGGCGGTAGGCTGGGTTCCGTAGCGATCTACTGGGGGTGGAGAGGTGTCCCCACCCTGATACCCCTATTGGGAAGGGGTCAGGGAGGGCTTCGTGCAGTGCAATGGGGCACCCTGGCCATAGTTGGCTGCTACGTCTCTCCCGCGGGTCACTCGCCGACTACGAGCTGTACCTGGACGAGGTGGCACTCTGCGTTCGCAGGTGCCTCCCTCGTCCATCGGTGTCACAAGGAGACTTCCAGCGCCCACTCCAGGGCGTGGGGGAATCCCAGCGACAGTCCAGAAGGAGAGACGGTGATGGAATGGGCGGCTGGATTGGACCTCCGATTAGCAAATCGGGGGTCCCGTAAGCTATGCGACGCGGTGGCAGGAGAGGTCGGTCGTGGATCTTACGGCGACTCCCGCTGCGATGCGCATGTTGTCCGGGCTGGCGGGTTGCAGAGGAGGTGGTCGTTATCCGACCACCGCCATGGCCTGTTGATCTTGCAATCCGCCGCCCCGACGCTGTCACCAATACCGCCGAGAAGGCAGTCACGCACGCGACGTTGGTGTCTCAAGCAGCTAGACCGAAGTTGCTCGGGGCCGCCGCCAACGTTGCAATATGGCCAGAAAGCGCCGAAGAGGTTCCGTCCGATCCAGGAAGTGGAAGCGAACTGGTTCCGGGACGTGACGTATTTGTGACGCGTCGATGCCCCAGACCGGTCGCCCCAAGCACGGGGCGGTGTACTGAGTGGTCGGCAGAGATCGCGGCTGCGGGCGTCGCGCGGGCCGCGCCAATTACTACCAGAGGCCGAAGGAGGAGGGCTCGGTGGGGGAGATAGCCAGACTCTACGAAGGTGTATCGAGCGGCCACGAAGGCGTTGCGAGGCAGCTATCTGCAACGCCAGGTCTCATTCTGGGAGAACCCTGGGAGGACTCAACGAGGATCCCGTGGGGGCGTCCGTACAGGATGGTGCTAGAAGCTCCGTCCTTGGACGCCCCGGTGACAGAAAACTCTCGGTCGGCCCTCTTGGGAAGAGTGATTCGCTCGCTCTTTCCGGAGGGCCAGTCAGAAATCCCTCAGTCTACGCACATTTTTCGATGCGAGTGGAGAGACGAGATGGGGTGACCGCACAGGAGCTGGACCGAGCCGTGGGCCGCTTGAGAGGCCAGAACACCGCGCCGGGACCTGACGGAATTCCCGGCCGGGTGCAGATTGTTGAGTCTGGCTACCCTCGAGGCTGGGGCAGCTGTTCTGCTGCCTCCGTTACTCCTCGTTCCCTAGGGCCTGGAAGGAGGCGAATGGTCCTCTTGAAGAAGGCAGACAAGGTCGCAGATTCTCCCTCTGCGTACCGTCCATATGCCTGTTGGACGGGGCTGGCAAGTTATTCGAGAGAATTCTTGCCGCCCGTCTCAACAGGCATCATCGCTGTCGGTCCCGATCTCGCCGAAAACCAGTTCGGTTTCCGACGGGAGCGTTCCCACCATCGACGCGGTTCTGCGCGTCCGCTCCTGTCGGAGCAGGCTGTGTCCCGGGGCGGTGTGGCGTTGGCGGTAAGTCTCGACATCGTGCGCCTTTATCCCTGCCCTGGGACGCGATTAGGGACTCGGTAACACCATGGTGAACCCCCCTGCAGGCGTGATCGCATGAGGACTACTTGCGCGACAGGTACATCTGTACATGGACCGAGACGGTACGAGGATCCGGAGGAGATCCAGTGGAACACGGTCCAGTGTTAGGCGTGCAGATCTCGCCTACGACTCTGTTCTGCAGAGTCGAAACTCCCGCGGCGTTAATGTCGTCTAGCCACTTGGACGGCACGTTGGTGATCGCCAGGGACTCTTTCGGAAGGACAAGGGCTCGCTCGAGCTTGGGAGGGCGGAAATCGTCGTCGCCAAAGTCCACACGAGTTGGGACTGGAGGTAGCGCCTCACAAGACCGAGGAGCGCTATGGTTCCACACAAACTGCCGCGGAGCGAGGGAACCACCCGACTCGTGCGTCCGAGTAGGTGAGTCACGAAGTCAAGTGGGGCGGTACATGAGTACCTGGGCCTCACTCTGGACGTCGCAGGCTGAAAGAGCACTTCGAGCGCACAATTTGGATCGAGAGGAGTAGCGGGTGCTATGCAGACTGCTACCCAATCTCGGGGACCAGTGAGAGATCCGCCGCCTCTACGCTGGGGTCGTACGATCCGTAGCCTTGTACGGGGCGCCCATCTGGGCGAAGAGGCTGGCCATCCGACTGTAGGACGAAAATCCTACAGCGTCAAGGGAGGATGGCCATACAGGTCATTACAGGGGGGATACCGCACGGTATCGTTTGGGGCAGCGACAATCCTGGCTCGCTTTCCACCTCTGGGATATGCGGACATGGACGCGAGGGTGTATCACCGGATTCGTCCTCGCCAGGCTTGATATAATTAACCCGGAAGAGCCAGGAAATCCGGTGAGCGGCGGAACGACATCGCATTCGCGACGTGGCGCGCAGGCTCCGCGAGGCAGTATGCTAGCGCAAACGCGTCATCGGAGCATTCCTGCCGGTCTTCGAAGCCTGGATGCAGCGACGAGGAGGAAGACTCACCTACAGACTTACGCAGGTGATCACCGGGCATGGATGCTTCGGTGATTACCTGTATGGAATCGATCGCAGGCGACGGCAGATTGCTTCCACTGTGGCGGCAACGACCAAGACTCCGCATCGCACACGCTCGCTGCTTGCCTGGCGTGATGGGAAGCCGAGCGGCAGGTCTTGGTCGGTCACATAGGACGGAACCTGTCACCAGCAGTCGTGTCGGCGATGCTGCGCGGGAATCGGCGTGGAGGCCGTAGCCTCCTTCTGCGAAGACCGTAATGGTCGAAGGAGGCTGCCGAGCGGGATAGAGGACCGATCCTGCTCGGGGCAGAGACCAACGGCGCTCGCGCCGTCACGGCCCTCCCTATCGGTGATCCCCTACGCCGAAGCAGGGCCTACGGTATGACGGTCGAATTAAGAGCTCCGACCGTCCAATAATAGCGACCCGAGGACGACGGCGACGGCTGGTACCGTGTCGTCGTGATAGTTCCGTGAGGTTCTGGGGTGCGATCTTCACGCACACGCGCCGGAATATGAAGCCCACCAGGGTTAGGGTTGCGTTCCTAACGGAGATCCCGCGACCTCGCGAGCGTTGGTGGCGACCACCGTGGGGTTTTAGTCGGTGCTGCGAGTCCGACATAACCCGCTCCCTTGCCCCGCGAGGCGTAATTTATGCGTAGCCATTTCCCCACGCTAAAAGGTTAGGTTAGGTTGCAAAATCAGCACGAAAGAAACGAAGACATGAAAATTTTTACAAATGTAATAAAATTACGTAATTATGGAAACTAACAATAACTGATTACAACTAGACTAGGAAATGGCCTAAATCCAGGCAGGATGACTACAACGATTACATTGAACAAATGCTACAACAAAACCAATTTGGAATGCTTAAGACTCTAATGCACACAAAGATATAGGTGGTTAGGGTTAGCTTAGGTTAGAGTTAGAGTTGGAGTTACAAAATCAGCACGAAAACGAAGACATGAAAATTTTTACAAATGGAATAAAATTACGTAATTATGAGGCGGTGAGTGCACACCAGGCCCGTCCCGCCACTATGAGCATTAGGCACTGAAACGATATATCGTCACCAGTTCCCAGCCTGCCCACCATCATTTGTTGCGCCCCCGGATACTTTGATCAAGAAATGCAGCCTCCACCCGCTTGCATTAGGCACTGACGACGTATCGCCACCAGTTCCCAATGCGCACCTCGTGTTGCCTTTCCCCGGATACTTTGATCAGGAGAAATGCAGCCTCCACCCGCGCATTGGGCACTGAGGCGACGTATCGCCACCAGTTCCCAATGCACGCCACTTTGTTGCCTTTCCCCGGATACAGAAGTAAAGGGGAAATGCAGCCTCCACCACACATTAGCGGGCACTGGGGACGACGTATCGTGCTGGGGTTCCCCAGTGTTTCTCATTTGTGCGCCTTTCCCCGGATACTTTGATCCAGAATGCAACCTCCCACAACGCTCGACGGTTTGGTGCCAGCGGCGGTAAAAACGCACACCGAGCCCGTCCCTCCCACTATGAGCATTAGGCACTGGAAACTGATATATCGTCGCCAGTTCCCAATGGCACCACCATCATTTGTTGCCTTTCCCCAGTTCAGAAATCAAGGAGAAATCGCAGCCTCCTAACGCTCGACGGTTGGGTGCCCAGTGGCGAGTAAAACGCACACCAGGCCCGTCCCCACACTGTGGGCATTAGGCACTGCCAACGACGTATCGCCACCAGTTCCAATGCACACCCTCATTTGTTGCCTTTCCCCGGATGCGCCCAGATACACCAGGCCCG